>JAVTVY010022186.1:0-86578 GCA_036873755.1 Hanleya hanleyi
CAATATCTGCAGAACCGGGTTAGGTGTCATTGAAATTTTGGAAACTGATTCATCCAGTTACAGATCATATACACGGTTCTGCATATATGGCGGCAACGGACAGATGAACTTGACGACAATGCCCCTTGACCAAGCAGAAGATCATGAGTTAATTTAAAATGGAGGTCATAAGGGTGTGAATAAAAAATTGTGTTTTCGTCGTTTGTCATTTTATGCATGAAAGTGCACACAATTATTTTAATCCACATCAAATAATTATTTCCTAATTTACTATGTCTGAAGAAAATAGCATACAAAGAAAATTTCAAAAATCTGACCCACAAGAGAGCATTTTTTTTAAATGACGTCACTGTGCCGTCGGATTAATAAAAAAATTTGGGGTCCCAAATGATCTTCTGATATCTACATTACAATGGCGGCCATCTTGAAATTGGCGATCATCTTGGCATAATTTCAAGTGGGCCTATAGGAAATTTTAATCAGCCGATCGAGTACGGTACTATAAATGTGCCAAATTTTATGCTTTTACCTCAATGTGCAGAATTAACTCAATTTTATGCGCCATATTGCAGTACTAATTACACGAACGACGCTTGATAAACCCCAGCATTCTAAAAGAATTTGCACAGATTTTTTTCTACATCAGCATTAAAATTCAAGTTAGAGGATAAAATGATACCGAGGTCTTTGACTTCATATACACGTTCTAACAAAAATTCATGTAGCAGATAATCATAAAATATTAAGTTTCTTTTGTGTGTGAAGGAAACGACATTACACGTAATAGCATTGATGTAAGCCCGCACACGTCGTACCCAATACACAAATTATTTAATTCTGTTTGCAACCAGGTGCAAATCTACTCAAATTTGATGATTAAATATTCTGCAGTCATCTCCTGGGCACATGGATGATGCAGATTATAATTCAGTCTTTATCCAAAAGCGATGGAGCTATACTATTATGAAATTTAATATGAATCGTCACGGTAATTAACTCCAGACACTTATTGCGTTTGATATATATATATATATATGCGCATCAGAGCTATGTGACCGTGTTGGCAGTTAATCTCTTTTTTTTCATTTATATTTCTTCTCGTTAGACTCTTTTACCTTTTCACTATATATATATATATACATATATTTGTGCTGGATGGGCTAGTCCCGTGTGAGACTCGAACCCGTGCCCTCAAAGTCTGGCACGAAAAATGAACCCATTTGCATAGCTGATATACACGGCTTATTAAATAATTAGCGAAAAGAGTTGGTAACCATTGTCTATACACATCATAGTTTTTGACAAGATAAGTATATACATAAGTAGAAAGATGACCCATCATAATTCCTTGATTATACTGAATAAATGAACTGTAACTCAAGAATCGAATCATACATATAGTTTTGGAAAGGTGTGGAATTGAACAATGAAATTATAATTTGAGTTTTGTATAAGAACAATAAATTCATACGGATTTAATTGAATCAACTTTTTAAAAATACCGTCTACCTTTAAACTCGCTGATAAGTAGACTGTTGAAGCGTTTGTTTTTTTAAATCAAGCACATTTATTCAAAATATTAAAAAACAGTCGTATCCTTGAATGACACAAACTATCATCCTAGATTTTTGATTGCTTTCAGGATACTTTCGATCATTGTTTTCATTTTCTGTTATGTTAAATAAATGCTATTCACTATATGTGTACGTGTCTTACTTCCTTCACGATATACCCACGGGCTCTATTTCCTGCCTGACTATTACTTTTATTCCAGTTTGATTTTCATCATGTACCTATCTCGCCGAAAACAAATCAACCAGTTAACGTATTACAGATTCACGGAGTGGCGGAAATAATTTTGCAACTCCCGCCAACATACACACACACGCATACACACAAACACACACAATACAATATGTCCTTGTTCCTTTTTAGTTAGCAGCATCATATTATTCATATCTATATGTTGTTTCCTCGTTTATTCACAAAGCAATTAAACCTAGTTTAGTGAGCCGTGAAATTAATTTAACATTTCTCGTAAATACCCCTCCGCCCCCCAACACATTCGCATCTATATTTTCCTATATAAAGCAAATGCAAATTACAGAACAGTGTGTAGTTGTGGGAAAGGTATTCATTCGCTGAACAACGAATTGGGGTTATTACGGAGCTAACATCACAGGTAGGCTCTCATTTCCTTATAACATTTGTCTCCAAACCTTGCGTCGTTTGTGTCATATATTTTAACGCATATTTACTTTGAGAATTCATATTCCGATATTTTATTTCTTTGCAGTGCTGAAATGTCGATATTATGGATTCTCTTTAAACGCGTGATCTGAGGACAAATCTATGTAAACCAGTTCAAGATGGTATAACAAGGAAATATGGCTTGGTATTATATCTGAGGTTACTTTGGATCTGAACAGTGATATGCGCAACATGCGGATTACCCAGCAAAACTATTAGGCTACTTGGGGTTATGTATGGTGACCCCATATTCCCCCTTACTTTTACTTGCCGTTAAATGAGCTCAATCGGTGATTCCAAATATTTATTTTTGTGAAATTTTTAAATCTTCATTCGATGTAATTCAACAGCTTTTACAAAATCAAATGGTTATATAACTTGGGGGAAACAGGTGCCTCTCACAAACAGTTGAGTGTTTGAGTGCGTGAATATGATTTAACGTCGCTTTCAACTGTATTTCAGTCATATCACGACGTTTGGTTCCTAGGGCTATTTCTTTTCACACCCGGACCGGGAAACCTCGCGTGTACGGTTCTATTCCTTTTTGCACCAGCCACCCCTTGGATGGGGCCCTATTCCTTTTCACATTCCGGAGCACCACGAGCTACAAAGAATCATGTGAAGATTCTCGGAACTGGGTGCCAGCCGAAGGGTTGTCAGATGGATCGTTCTTCTTCAAATCAGCCACTCAACCCACAGTTGCCTGGCCTGTGGGATATTGGTCTACTATAAATGTTTTCAATAAAATATGAAAATTAATAAATATATATATATATTTTAAATCGATTCCTATTTTTTAAATATTTTTCTAAGTGTATTTCTCTTTCATCTTTGGCTCAATTAAAGTCATTCCCTATAATGTCAAGCCGAATTACTACAGTTTTTAATTATCTACCATACCCTGTCCTCTATGACATAGAGTCTTTTATTCTATGTCATAAATTTCATATTTTATTGAAAAAATTTATAGTAGACATCGACCATCCAATATTCCACAGGCCAGGCAACTGTGACTCAATTCCACAGGGATACAATCTCCTATAATCACGTGATGTTCAATGTGCCGGACATAATCCTGATCACCGGTAACAGAGTAAATGCAATTTAACGTTTAAATATAAAACTAGAACCTTAAATATTAAAACAAAGACCGGTTTCATTTTGATGAAATATGTAGCTGCATGAGAAACCCGCCCTTACGAAATGAAAGTATCCGCAGTAGAATAGAGGTACAGTGGCAGTATAGCAACTGAAAGTATAAAGGCAGTATGATAGAAGTATATACTTCCAGCATACTTCCATGAGATTTTTTTTTTTTCAAGACAATTGGTTGTATGTTAGACTGAATTTGTGAGTTGTAGAAGTGTTGCAAAAGTATGGTAGAATCATGGTGGCAGTATGCTAACATTATGTTAATTAAGCTGCTGCAACCCTTCACAGAAGTATGGAGGCAGTGTAATGGAAGAGGGCTAGCAGTATAGACAGAAGTATACTGGAAGAAATAGAGTGGAAGTATGCCTGAAGTATAGTGGCAGCAGACAGGCTGAAGTATAGCAGCAGTATAAGATTGCCCCATATACTAGATGTGGCCTAAATCAAAATGGTATACTGTACAAGCATCCTCCTTCAGGAAAAACTGACACATGCATGTATCATACACACATGAATGGTGGATATTACTACATTATAACATATAATATATATATAATATATTTGATTGATTGATTGGTTGATCTTTATTCACCAATATAATTGTAATTTACACTCCAATGAAATATGATCATAGAAGAAAAAAAGAAGAAAAAAAAACAAGGAGAGGTTATGTTTGATCACATAAGCTATTGGCGGGAATAAACCCCCATGGGGCTTGTTCTATCCCACAATAATTCAGAGGGTTACACATTAACATAGCATTGAGAAAACAGACTTTCTTGGTGAATAGATCTTAAATTTGTTGCAATGTGGAACTTGGAAAAGAATCAGACTTGTAAAATATATGAGGTAAGTTTCGACTTGAATAGAGAAGCCGATTGGATGCATTTAAGCAGAGGAGGCAATTTGTTCCACTCTCGTGGTCCAGTAATTTTTACGGTATAGTACGATAGATTAGAATAGTAAAACGGTCTATATAAGTTATGTAGTTGGCCCCTGGTTTGATAGCGATGTACATCAGATAACTTGGTAAAATAAGTCTGATAATGTAAGGGTAATAGATCATTACTGTAGACAAATCTGTGCACCAAAAGAAGAGAGGTATATTGGTTTAACTTTTGTAAAGGTAAAATGTTAAATTCCTTGAATAATGGTTGTGTATGAGCTAGCTTATCCGAAAAGGTAATTGTCCTTATTGCGCGCTTCTGTAATAGGATTAACGGATTTAGGTGAGTGACATATGTATTTCCCCATAATATGTTACAATAATTTAGGTACGGAAAAATCATAGAATAATATAATATAAATAACGTCTTCTTGTTCAGCGAACTTTTGACGTGGTTTAACATGCTATACATGTGGTTTAACTATGATGTAGTTTAACATGCTATACATGTTTTGGGTGTAATAAAACTGATTGCCCTAGCTGACAATTACATTATATTCTCACCATGTTAAATTTCAGATCAGGCATGCCATAATGTTGACTCGTAATGTTGGGAATATATGCAGTATTGGAATAATATGGGAAATGGAATGAAAGGGAAATTCTTCCCATTGGCATCTAATATATTAATGTTACTTACATGCATCAGTTTATGAACAAAGCTGTGCAGAGAAAAGAGGCATACTGCATAGATCTGCTCTCCATGTGCCATGTACAGCAACTATGTACTCATTGGAGAGAATTTCAGTTGACCTACTTTTCAAATAAATGAGCAATTCCTATCCCAGCATTCCTCTCACTGAAGTATAGCAGCAGTATAGTTTCGAGTCCAAAGCCTTTTTTGGTAAGGACAAGTTGTAAAAGTATAACAGCAGTGTACACAGCAAATGGCTAAAGTTGTAGCAGTATAACAGCAGTGCACACCTGATGTCTTCAAATTTGCTAAAGTATTGGCAGTATACCAGAAGTATAGAATTTACATTTTATGTGATCAAGTTGTAGAAGTATTGCAGCAGTACACAAAGCAAGAGTGTAAGTGCCAGAAGTATAGTGGCAGTATAAAGAAAAGAGCTGAAATTGCACACAGTTTCAGAAGTATGACCACAGTAGAGGGGAGGTCTGTATATACTGCTCTTCCGTAAAGGCGGGATACAATATGCCAGGAGATGCAGACAAGGTTTGAAAAGAGTACTTCAATATTATTTGAAAAGCACAGCAGTACAATATTTGCTCTGTCAATCCATGTGGGATCTAGAGGGCTTCCCTATAATCTTCCTGCTCACGACCAGGAACATGACATCATAAGTACCGGTATACATGAACAACTCAGTTCAGAAATAGTAATAATAAAAAGCTTCTCGGGTCAAGTACAAGGGATTATGGTTAGTGGTACGTGACTATGCATTATAAACTTACAGGTCTAACTCATTCTCATGGTATCAGATTGAAGGGCCTTGTACACACGAACCAGTTTTCCTTTACAAGTGAGAAATTTATGGAAGTCTGTACTGGCCATTACCTTTCTTCTAAGCTTGTATTACAGACGATAACCGTACCAGAGCAGGAAAAAGTGAAAGGCCGTAACAGTCTTGCACAAATTTCGTCTGATTTGTCAAGGAAAACTGGGTGGTGTGTACCAGGCCTATAGGTCCACTCTCAGGTACCGACAACTTAAGAGTTTACAATATCTGACAATGGGAGAATTGCTCACTGAACAGCAGCTCAGCTGTAGTCGGGTCTTATGCAATCTAGGTAAACCAAGATGGTAAATCAGGGGAATACCATCTGGACGTTGAAAACTTCGTGCGAAATGTTCGCCTTTATTCTACGAGATCCCAAAATAAGCCAATCACGACAATTTCAAAGTTTTCTCTTTGACATTGATTGACGTTTAGTTCACCGAGATTAACATCTTCGCACGGCACAATCTTTTTATATTTTCTACTCTCTAACAGAGCCAGACTTTTCGGATGAAATAAACTCTTTGATGTTTACGGTTTACCAGGCACACTGTCTGGAAATGATGCCATATTTTGGATACTGTTTCAGGATAATATTTATATATTATACCACGTGAGTAGTATAGTCACCGCAAAAAAAGGCCACATTTTGCCGGGGGAGGTAACTCTTGATTCCGACAGGGGGCGCCACCAGCTCAAGAGACCAAAAACTACCTCCAATACAGAAGAGTTCCAATGGGGAGATAACTCTTTGTGCACTTTTGTGATTTTTGGCAAATTTCGGGTTATCTCCCCTGATTCGAACATTTGGATGTTAAATCTATACGAGAGGTCCATACTGGGAAATTCACACATGTTCATTGCGATATGGGTTGTTTGGTCTTGTTTTCCACGTCTGACCATATAGAACACGATGGGAGGGGTCTCGAAGTTAAGCGGTGAAATTTTTTTAAAAGTACCGGGTAGGCCTGTATATAGGCCTATACTGGCTCAGGGGGATAGGTCCATACTCGGAAATTCACACATGTTCATTGTGATATGGGTTGTTTGGTCTTGTTTTTCATGTCTCAGGTGAATGTTAACAAGATCCCGAAGTTAAGCGGTGAATTTTTTTGAAAAGTACTGGATAGGTCTGTATATAGCCCCATAGGCCTACTGGCTATGGTGGGTAGGTCCATACTGGGTGGACGTTTTGGGGTCTAGGTGAGCCACTAGTGGGCCGATTGGGTCGAGTGAGATATCAATGTGAAACACACGTGAGGGAGCATCCGACGGGCTGGGTGTAACGTGGAACTGACGGCATTCTGCCCATGCGCAGTAGACATAGTGTATGGAAATAGACGTTTTGGGGTCTAGATGGAACACTAGTGGTCCGATGGAATCGTGTGAGGTATCAATGTGAAGCATACGTGAGGGAGCATCCGCCTGGACTAGTGTGTCTTCCGTTTTCAACATTCTGCGCATGCGCAGACAGGAAATTGTGGGAAAAGGGTATGGAAATAGACGTTTTGGGATCGAAATGGGCCACTAGTTGTCTGATTGAGTCGAGTGAGGTATCGTTGTGAAGCATACGTGAGGGAGCATCCGCCTGGACTAGTGTGTCGTCCGTGTTCAACATTCTGCACATGCGTAGACAGGGAATTGTGGGAAAAGGGCATTGGAAGGAACGTTTTGGGATCGAAATGGGCCACTACTGGTCCGATTGAGTCGAGTGAGGTATCGTTGTGAAACATACGTAAGTGAGCATCCGCCTGGACTAGTGCGTCGTCTGTTTTCAACATTCTGCCCATGCGCAGACAGGGAATTGTGGGAATAGGGCATTGGAAGGAACGCTTTAGGATCGAAATGGGCCAATAGCAGTCTGATTGAGTCTAGTCACTCAACGGGCGTCAGGCGAGCGTCAACGCCCGGTGGTGGTGGTAGCTCTCGTGTGGCAGAGTTCTTGGAGCTCAAAGCTTGTGGAGCTCAAAGCTCGGAAGTGACGTCATCGCATGCATGCGCGCGTACCTGTGGGGCACCCTGTACCCTATAGCCCATAGGGTATAGGGTACACCAGGGTGCGGGTGCACCACAGGTACGCACGCATGCATGCGATGACGTCACTTCCGAGTAATTTGTCGAATTTTTCATAGCAGACTGAAAACTGTCCAGACACCCAAAAAGAAGGAAAGAAAATAACAAAACATGTTGATCAGACACAACAAAGCCATTTATGCGTATTACTGGAGATTCGATAGAGAAGTAGGCATGGACAAAATAAAATTGGCATTTTAGACTGCATGGTTAGAGAGAATAAAGGTTGGTCATTTAAGGTTGAAGATTATACTTGTGGGATACCCCCAAATTCGCCAGTAACTTTCATCCGAATTGACGTTTAAGAATAAAGCAAACATGTAAATGCTTTATAGGTGAACCTCCAAGAATATTGCCCATCATCACCTCACTTCTGGACATAGGACTGGAAAGGTTCCATTTATCTGTTATACCGCTAATATTTTCTAAGAAAGCATGGTGACTCCCTGTTTGTATTACATCTTCAACGAGACTTATATGTGTTTAGTATTATATATCAAAAAGGGGAAAATTTGACATGAGGAAGTTGGATTTAATGAGCTTCGAACAAAAAAAAAGTCGAATAAAACAAAATCATATAGTTTTATGGTTATTCTATGATACACATACACAGAAGAAAATATTTCTCAACATAACTAAGGAATATTCCTTACCATGTTAAGGAATTTCCTTAAAATGAAACGGAATATTCCTTTTTGAATTTTAAGGAATATTCCGCTGGTGTAATAGTCAGGGAATATTCCTTGAATTTTAAGGAATTTTTTTCAGTGTACATATGGCTGCCATATTTACATTATCGTCTACTAAACCCGATGAATAAATACTGAAATAATAAAAAAATCCATCTCTAACAATGAACGTCCTCTTACTTCCTTATGTTTCGACCAGGAAGTCACGGGAATAAGTATGTCGTCACAGCTTTCTTCCAAAGATAATCAGGGTTATAAAGGGATACATATATAGACCTTCGCAAACAAAGGAATCTTAAATAGTGGACTCATCATTCCACGAGACTGGAACAACCGTTTGATATCACAAAGGATATTCTTGTCACATTACCTTTGATTCACGGTGATACCTTACACGGTGAGAGTTCGAATTATTCAGGTAAGGATGGACTTTTATGAAGTACGGTACAGAAACTGAGCCAATCTTAATATATTAATATCGTATAAATGCTTCCCATTGAATGTTGCTGTGAGATGGTACCGTATTGCATTGACGCGAGCGTTCACCAGTCATGACATCTCTACCGTTTTTTTGGAAGGAACCGTTGAAGACACCGGTTATTTCGTTGACTGCAACAACGATGCCGAATATCTCTTTGATGTCACCACTGTGCAGCCAGACACAGATAGTGTGGTGTTCAGCAACTAATAATGACATAATTATCGCAATTGTGTCAGCCGATATTGTCACTATCCCGACATCAGCTGGCGGCCCTGCATGCAAATCGACCACTAATGACACAATTACGAAAAATGTGTCATTATACAATTATTGCATGTTATAGAGTGGGACATCACGATTTGTCAGATCGAGGCAAATGATGTGCAAGAGCGCGCAGCGCGAGTTGTACATCACTTGTCGAGAGCTGACAAATCGTGATGTTCCACTCTATAACATGCAATAGTTGTTTTGTTATACCGAATGTCCTATTTGAATAAAATGGGGACTTTATAACCATTTGAATGAGGATGGTACGGTGAAATAAGCATATCGTGTTCAACACTGCGCGACCGTTGTTGATTTCAAAACGCCGCGTCAAGATCGACTGTTCGACCTCGGCTTGTTTGTCGACTCAATCGCATAATTTGGATGAGTAACGTTCTCGGTGATCTTACGTACCCTTTCAAAAGATGCCAAATTTATTTCAGTCAATTACCAAATCACACTCACTAATTTCTATCACCAACGAGCCGACGCACATCGGCGCGTTGGCGCGCGCACTACGGGAGGCAACTCGTGGTCCGACAGATGTCGCCGTGGAACAAATGTCATGTTCAACGCTCTGCCGTGGTACATGACATTTATTCAACGTTAAGGCAAGATATGACTGCATCATCACTGAGCATCACGATTTGTAGTATGACACGTGACAGGCTGTCAACCAATGAAAACATTACGAATTTACATGAGGTATAATAATAGCCGTTGCCCAAGTGGTGCCAGTTTGTTCCATAACAAGTGGTATATTAGGGAGATTTATCGTCTTCATACACAAGCCGGTTTCTCCGTCCACACTAATTCGAAGTGCGAACGGAGAAATCGGCTAATGTATGAAGAAGGAGAATTAGGGACTGCTATCTGAACTCCAACCGTTGGGAAACTGGAGGAGGTCAGCTTCTTCCCCTCATCCTCCATAATAGCGGCAGGTCTGTATATTTCTGCGGTTGATAGTTGTTCGTTGATGTTCGTCATGTAAAACCCATACCGCTCATGCCGTTCACATATAAACACAATTCAAAAATCGTCTTCTTCCCAGGTTTACATCCTGAAAATGGTTAGGAATGAACACCAACATGTAGAAAACGTCAACAAATTTCATGCTGATTTACACTGTATTACAGGGAACTGTTTTATAGTCTGGTCATGTTGAGCTGGCCAACATTCAAACACTGATGTGAAATCAAGGGCGTCGTTAAAAGGCCGGGGAGGGGGGGGGGTCGCTTAGTGAGAATGACTCCCTCTCAGCGCTGAACCGTATGTTTCCTATGTTTGGACAGCACAGTCCTGCATGGGCTCTCTAATAAGTAAGCATACGAAAGGACTCCCTCTCAAGAAATCCTGGCGACGCCCATACAAATGGTGTTCACTATCTACCGGACAGGTGTACCTGCATCCATCAGCTGGGTACATCCATTTCTCAGGGTTATTCTATTCTTACCGCTTTCTGTATATTCACCACTTGTAGGAACAGAGTATACGTATTCACCATGGTGTACATCGTCATCCCTTTACTCGTCTTGTGTTTGACAAGTGTGGATGTCAACGGTTGCTTTGGTCGCAGAGGTAGCGGCACTACACCTCCTCCAACCAGTACCGGTACAACATGTAAGTTTTATCCTCTGAATCCACGAAATTTGGGTTCCCGACATTTCGACGGGCGACATTTCGGGGGGGGAGTAGGTGGAATGGAGGGGGGGGGGGGGCGACATTTCAGCCCGTGACATTTCAGCAGTCTTTTGTTCACCACATCTCAAGAATGAGTAGGGCCTATGTTCAGGTACACCAGAATTACATCACACATGCATGTGGTCATGAATCAGAATCCAGTTTTGTGCCTACCCCAAAGTGTTTTTGGGTGTCTTGAAAAGAGTTTAATTCAATTAATTAAAAAATAATACCATTAAAATCAGGGGTATTGTCTTTGCTATTATTTCAGACGGGCAATGCATTCCATTTTGCCATTCAGGATTGTCTCGAAGAATACACATGTATACATACATCCATGAATAATAAGTAACTCACATGTAAAGATAAACAGTTTGTTTGTTCGATCTATTTTACTGGATATTAACTTGAATTCAAAGATAGAATTAAAGAATAAAATTTGACTGCCGAAATGCTACACGCCGAAATGTCGTACCCACCACTTATGGTCTGTATTTGTACAGATTGTAAATAACAAATCACCCACTTGTGAATGTGATTTTGTTTATTCTATCTAATTTGGTACCGGTATGTTAAATTAAAATTATAAGGTAGACTTCAGTTTGACCTGGCGAGACTTCAGCTTGACCTGGTGACCCGATAAAAATAGATCAGTGTCACTGATTTTTTATAGGCTTCTGTTTCATAACCACATGCATGTTTGATGTAAGTTTGGTGTACCTATGCCACAGTGACTTGGGTGGCAGGGGTGTCTTCGTCGATGTTGTTGTTGTTGTGATTATATAATTTTTTTTTCAAGAATATAATTATTTCCCACCTTTTCATACACCATAATGACTGTCATAAAAATGCTCTCTATACGCCCTACATCGATCTACATACCCCTCCTCTACTAGATCTCCATCTGTAATATCAAGTACGGAAACTTCAATGTTAAAGCCGTATACCGACTTTCGCCACGAATCCCAGTACATGAGGGAATTCGGGTGTCTTCAGACAACCAACAGTAAATGGATGAGCAGAAAACTCAACGGGCGTGGAGAATGCCATGAGGTACGTTCTCCTGCATTCGAAGCCGTTCGGGCTCGATTTCAAAGGTCTAAGGAAGTCTTTCATCATTTACTGGAAACCAGCCATATCGGGGAGAATGTATTATCGCGGACCGTGTACCGGGATTCGTGGCGAATTCTTTAACATTGGAGTTTCCGCACTTGATATTACAGATGGAGATCTAGTAGAGGAGGGGTATGTAGATCGATGTAGGGCATATATAAAGCATTTTTATGACATCCACTGTCATTGTGGTGTATGAAAACGTCGGAAATAATTATATTCTTGGAGAGAAAAAAATATATCTATATATAATCACAAAAACAACAGCATCGACGAAGACACCCCCTGCCACCCAAGTCACTGTGACCTATGCCTACTCTTTCCTGCGATATGACGAATAAAATTTCACTGCCGAAATGTCGCGGGCCGAAATGTTGTATCCCTTCACTCACTGCCAAAATGTCGCCTGTCGAAATGTTCGCACATCGAGCCATGTATCTAGATGTTGCTGATAATGGGTAGATTTATATATTAATGGGGAAAGCTTTTCAGAATGTTGGCATGACTGAGCTCAAGTTGGGGTTGGGTGGGGTGTGGGTCGGGGTGGTGGACTGTGAATCCCTGAACTCAAAGGGGTCGTGTAGACTGGGGCTTGTTGTTGTTGATGATGATGGTGATGGTAGTGAAGGGACAAGGGGGCATGTGTGGATCCCCACGAGGGAACTCTTTTGACATGGCCTCTACAGGAAACAAAATATGAGCCGCGGAGACCAATGAACATTTATTGTCAAGGTCTAATTGGTTATTGATTACGGGATGTCGTGAAACGGTACAATCAATGATCAGCTGTTCATTGTTCACGATCGTAACATGTTCAGTGCGATCGTCTACACAATTTTGCCAACCGAGAATTGAACCCTGTGATAAAGCAGTGTCCCTACCTGTTATACGCACCACTATATAGCAGGTATAGCGAAGAGCGACCTTCCGGGTTCCAAGCAATTCATATTAAGTATGGACACCATTTTGTCAGGTGCTCAGTTGTAAGCACCTGACAGTGTCTGAACTTCAAATTGCAGAATCGGCATACTTCAAAGTTATCTTAGAATTGCGACAGTACTCTGGTTGCTGCGGATGCCATCTTAGTTGCCAGGGGAAGCATCCGACAAGTTCGCCGGTGTGGTATTGAAACTTGTCAAAACTCATAACCTAGCTATCAGCTTCTTATGCATTACCGAAATTGACAAGAGTATTCCGGCTTCTTGGTTGTTGGGGTATAAGAATCGCGGGAAATCTTCATGCATCCGAAAGATGGCCATACCAGAAAACCTATACCTGCCATTTTTGGTTGCGTTAATCCCTCAAATTAATCAGGTGGGAAATAATTTAATTTTCTTTGGTCAGTGACGGCCATATTGGTTTAAGGATTTACAACCACTCTTGAATGGCCGGTCATTGAGTATGTATGCCAAGTTATACACAGCGATTGTCTCTGTTTGAGAGAAGAAGAATGACGTATGATAACGAAGTCCACCAATATGGCCGCCAAACCATTCAGTCAATGGGAAAACCGAGCTTTGGTTTCATGCTTACACATTATCCAGCACCCACCTGTGGAATTTCAAAGCGATCGATGGATTAACTTTTCCACGAAAAGAGCCATGTATGGCCATTTTATCGACAACAGATATATCCTCACTCTTCTTGGTTGCTATGCAGGCCTATCTTTACATGTATTCAACCATTTTTGGCGTTTGAATCTGATACCATTTCGATGGGTCGACAAAGGCCATGATGTTTTTCGGAGCAAATTCTCAAGAAACACCTATAGAATGGCCCATCTCTATTGATCTATTGTCCCATTTCAAGTCGATCGATGAGAGGTTCCTGACAAAAAGCTTTTTTTGTGAATTCTAGACTTGCACGAAATTCAAGATAATCCTTGAAAAATGAAGCTGGGCCGATAGTGCCGGCAGGTGCAATGAGACAGCGATTCACAGCGGTTCGTTCAACCACCTATGAAATCTTTGACCTGTGAAAGGCATTGGTTTCACGGTTTGTAAACGGCGCACAGTGAAATTCATCCTACAAGTTCTAATCTATTCGAAAGAATAGCAATAGTACTTCGTGGAACATTCACGTCACCGTTTTGGAAATTGTGATGTTTTAGGTCGAATTTTCCGGTACAGGACTCAACAGGTTAGAGAGAACTACCTCACTAAAATGGAGGTAAAAAAGGTCGTTATTGATCAGAAAAACTTCTGACTTCATCATAACGCTCCAAAATTTTGAGATAAAATTACCTTATGTATTTTTACATGTCGTAATAGTGGTTTTGCAATGGAAGTCTTCATATATAGTCTATAATTGTTAAAAGAAAGAAAAACATGTCGTCTATTTTTATGCAAATTAGATGCCTATGGCGGATGTCTCTTCGCTCGATATATTCTTCAATTTATTGAACAACAAAAAAATACTTTTTTACCTCCAATTTAGAGAGGTGGTTCCCTCTAACCTGCTGAAACGTGAAGACTTTGTATCCCACTTCTATCCCACGATACAATGTACGTCAATTAGAAAGGGCAGGTGGAGATCATACTATAATGCTATTCAATTACCCTGTCACCTCTCTCATGTAACACGGCACCAATTTAATTGCTAATGAAAAATCACTGAACAGGCAAAGCCGGACGAATCACTCCGGTGAGCTGTATTTTGTTGCGTCAGGTCACATACAGGACTTCACGCCTTGCGGGCAGTGATGTTCATTGACATCACGTGATTGAAAGAGGGATAAAACGTCACAAGGGATTAGGTGGTCGAGTTATGATCCCAAAACATGCGGACCAACCGAGACCTGGACCTCGGTCCCTTGGTGCTAAAAGGAGAAGTGGCGCTTAAATAGGAAAAACTCCCGTAGATGTTACGTGGTGTAGCCAAAATTTTATTTCTGCATTTCTGCACAGACAAACTACCCATGTTTTATATCAGTAAACTCTCACAGTTGTAGTGACGTAACACAGCGTCAATGCACGTTTGATACGAGTCTGTTTGTTTGTTTTTGGATTTCGTATGCATTTTAGCACGGATTGTTTTATATATCTTAAATATGACACCTTGAACCAAATTATAATGGAATATGACACCTTGCACCAAAGTAATATTTCGATTTAATATGGTGACTTTGAAAACAGTAGATTCGTTTTGGTTCAATATCTCATGTTTTAAATATATTTTTAAAAATCCAAGGTATAATATATATAGTCAAGCCCAATTTCGAACGTCGGTCGACGCTGTTTTACGTCACTTTAACTCCGAACATTGACAATATACAACATTCTATTTGAAACACAACTTCGTGCAGGAATAAAGAAATACATTTGTGGATTTACTAATAATACTTGAGGATGTCCGCTGCTGGTAAATCGAAGTAATTAACTTTTTAAATAATGTGTGTTTTTGCATTTATAATTGTCTAATATGAGGGAAAACAAAGAAAAAAATACAGGTTGGTGTGCATTTTTCAGCTGTAGGCAACTTTAAGTGGACTGACCCATGCTCCATTTTTTAAGAAGAAGGGGGACCGGAGAGATTTTGACATTTGAGGTTTTGAAATTTTCAAAAAGTCACTAAATTATCATGTGCCCATTATTTCATCTCAGAAAGATAGAAAACACAATTAAACACAAGAAAATATGACTATTTCTTTGAATGAACTCGAAAAAATGATTTTGTAGAGCAAAATTGACCAAAAATGTATTGGATTTCTCGAAGTAAAATTTGGAAATTGAAGAAATGTAGTGACTGTTTATCTCACGAATAAAGTTGTATCATCTCTTCGTTGAGGGCAAACAAGAATGACCTACTTGAGATTGTTGGGAAATAGAATGCTACATGTGGTCAAACCAAATGAATTGTTCAGAAAAATGGCGATTCACATTTCTTCCTGCTCAGGTGGACTTTTTCCGGCCTCGATGCATTAACCCTTCACATCAACATGAACACCTGTCAATCAAAGTCATTCAACATGTTGTTGTTGTTTTGTGTTGTTGTTGGCACATGGTCCGGAGGGTTAATGGCATTTAGGTACGCACGTTTATGTTCACCCATTCTCATCGATTTCAGAACAGGCGAGCGGAATGCAGAACCATTCAGGTGTGAGGGCTACTCACCGAAATTCACTACTACCATAGTAGTATATAAACCGCAAATTCTGTCGGATTGACCTACTTATTTGTTCCCCCGGGTAAATTTTAAGGGATACTTGGTCACGTGACGTCATCGATGACGTCACAGAGCTCTCGTCCAATCAACAGCCGTGAAAGGTCATTTCCGGGTCAAAGGTCGAAAATAGTTCCGTTACTTCCGGTCACGTCACATGTATTCCTCCGCGGTGATGCGGTCTGGTGGTGATGCGGTCTGCCTCCGCGGGCAGAAAGTAGTCTCGCGGAATGTACACCCTGACTGGGTGTTTTCCTCCGGCCCGCATCGCGCGCGCGCGCGCGGGATCATGCGGCACGCAGCGCGGATTATCGCCGGAAGTGCGTGGGTTATTGCTATAATCAAATGATTGACCTGTTTGTTGTTGTTGCCTTGGACTAGCCCATCAGGATAGTACTTATTACGCTGTAGAGCTACGTATAGGCGTATATAACAGGTCGCTCTGCGTCCTACACCTCAATTCCTGCGGAATGACGGAGACCCATGCGTCTCGGATTTTACAGCATGCGACCGTGGTTAATTCATTCACGGGTTACCGAGCAGTGGTTCGGTCCATTTTTGCAGATGACGACGACAACGAGGGGCGACGCCAGATCCTGAAAGAGTTCACAGAAGCGGTCCTCGACAGAGTGCACTCGATGGAGAGGTGTGCCATTACTCACCACTACTGGACTATGACAGCCATCCTTGATGCCCGGGCTATGGACCACGAGCGCTCACGCCGGAACCAGCGACGGCTGGTTGGCCTAGTCATGGTCTGTGCCCTATTGACCCTGGCGCTGCGGCATTGACAGTGGGACCTCACCATAAATACGAGGGTCAGACACCGTGTGCGTCATTCACCCTTCGTCATTAGATCAGCCATGTCACCAGTCCTACGAGCCATCCTGCCCCTTACACCCCAGGTGGGGTTACACGTCTGTGAAGATAAAGTCACCCTCGTGGAAGATCGGGATGCCTGTGGATGGGGTTCGGAGTACACATCCACTACGGTTACCCTACACCGTGATGGTTGGACCAAATTCAAACAAGTGTTGTTTGGTGAGCTCGACGGAAACCTCATCCACCTCGAGAACGCCAACTACGTACACCGTGGACCCTTCTTTGCCTGTGGGGCGTTACCACGATCCTACGCAAAGCTTCACCCTAGACCCTGACCTGTGGCCAGCCTTGGAGAAAGTGGTGCCTATTGTGGACCAGCTGTTTACACCGGACGAGCGGTCATCAGACCAGTTGGGGTGGGCTCGTGCTATTGAGCACGCGCTGGCTGAACCCAATGAACAACTGTCTAGTCATGAACCAGACGACGAGGCTATAGACTATCCGGCTGAACTCAGTCAACCAACACAAGGGTGGTAGAAAGTTGTTATAAATAAGCGATACTCTCCGGGCCCATCATCATTTTGTCACCATGAAGCGCTGGGAGAAGGTGTTGGATAACTTATACTACAGTCCCGACAGTCCGGCTGCGTATAGTGCATTGTCGGCTCTCTATCGAGCGGCCAAGCCCCAGGGGATACAACGTGCCCAAGTCTGAGATTGGTTAAGAAAACAAGACACCTATACCTTACATCGATCTGTCCGTCGCCATTTTCTACGGAACCGGGTCATCGTGGGAGGAATAGATGCCCAGTGGCAAGCGGATGTGGTCGATATGAGCGCCTTTGCCAAACACAACGATGGGAATCGGTATATCTTGACGTGCATCGATATCCTATCGAAGTATGCGTGGGTGGTACCAATCCGGACGAAAACGGGGGCGAATCTCATAGCGGCGTTCAAAGACATCTTCAAGACCGGGCGCAAACCTTTGTATGTGCAAACCGACGAAGGCACGGAATTCCTCAACAGACCGTTCCAAGCCTTTCTCAAGAAACAGAAGGTCTTCTTCTTCCATACGTACAACGAGACCAAGGCTTCCGTGGTGGAAAGGTTCGACAGGGCATTCAAAGGCCGTATGTATAAATATTTCACCTATAAGAATACAAGGCGGCATATCGATGTTCTCCCGAAACTTGTGAGGGGTTACAATCGAGCCTATCATCGAAGTATAGAGAGAGCCTCCATTACCGTGACCCAACGCAATGAAGCCCAAGTCCGGCGTGTTTGTACCCCATACAATCGCAACTTGCACCGAAGGAGATGTTCGAGGTCGGAGACCCTGTACGGATGAGTAAAGTCAAGGGCAAGTTCGAGAAAAGTTACTTGCCCAACTGGAGCGATGAGCACTTCCTGATTAAACGGCGCCTACCCCGACAGCGGCGAGTCTATGAACTGGAAGATCTTCAAGGGGAACCGTTGCTAGGCACGTTTTACGAGATGGAATTACAGCCTGTCGTAAAAACACAGCAAGACTACTACACGGTGGAGCAGATTTTGAAAACGGAACGTCGACGTGGCAAACTGTTTCATTTCTTGAAATGGCAAGGCTGACCCAGTTCCTTCAATTCCTGGGTCGCAGCCAACCAGGTGAAACGACTATAAAACCAGACACCACTACCGTCATCCTTCATTCCACGTTCGACCATGAACACGGTGCAACCGTCTCTGAACACAGCGTCTCCCAAAACACGCAAAGCGCAAGTAGGCTTTGTGGTGATATTGCTAACCCTGCTGAGTGTGTTGTACGGAGGTGTATTTTACGACGTAGCCTATGTCAGCACGTTACTTAACCAATTGAGAACACCAGCCATCAGTGAAACCGGCCTACAGAGAGCACCAGTCAACCCCGTATCGAGCCCAGTCATCACCACGCCCCGTGTACAAGCCACAACGAGCTCCACACCAAGTATAGAGTCAACACCTACACCAAGTACACCTACTACGTCTGAAAACCCACCGGATTTCATCCCTCACAGTGAACAGACAACGACCACCAACGTTGTACCCACCACCATCATCATCATCCCTGACAGTGAGCAGACAACGACGACCGACGTTGTACCCACCACTCCAGTTCACTCGTACCAAATTTACAAGAGCGGGCTACCACGACAACGGATACACCTCCAACCATGGACCCCCGTTGGCAGCATCCCTTCACTTGCGTCATCGCAGGACCGACGGGCTCCGCCAAAACGCACTTCGTCAGGAAGCTCCTCGAACACGCCGACAGCATGATCACCCCACCCATTGCCCGAGTCGTGTGGTGTTACGGAGAATGTCAGGCAGCGTATGCAGCAATGCCCCACATCACGTTCGTGGAAGGCCTACCCAACCTGGCCGATTTGGAACCCGACACCTTGGTGGTTCTGGATGATCTCATGGCGGAGACGGACAGTCGGGTCAACCAACTCTTTACCAAAGGCAGCCATCATCGACGGCTCAGCATCATCTACATTGTGCAGAATCTGTTCAGTAAAAACAAAGAACATCGGAACATCAGCTTAATTGCCCACTACATGGTGGTCCTCAAAAACCCGAGAGATACCACTCAACTACTGCAACTGACGAGACAGATGTACCCTGGACGCACTGCGTTTGCGTTGGAAGCCTTTAAAGATGCGACAACCCCTCGGCACGGGTATATGCTCTTCGACCTGACGCAAGCCACCCCCAATCACCTTCGACTACGCACCGGCATCTTTCCCGGAGAGACTCACCACGTGTACACGCAAAAATAATGTAAACACACCCACAGTGGCTCCCCCAGCTGGGGTGTGTGTGTTTTGATGATGGGGATAATAAAAAGAATGAATACCACATCATGGTTGATTTTTGTCTCTGTTCTCTGAGATAGATAAAAAGGGTAGGGTTGTGGGTTCTGGCATTAGTTGTACATGATGTCTGCGAGAGTACGGAAGCACGCCCCGACGCTCCGTGTATTGAAGACGGCCCCACCCGAGTTGGTTCGAAACATTGTACGCGGTGCGGACCCTGACCTTGTACGCTGCCTGTGCGAGATCGGGTACAACCTGTTAAAAGGCAACGTACCACTGACTCCGGCTCAGAAGACCAAGTTGACCAAGCATAAGACAGGTCTCCGAACCTTAGTCCAGAAGCAAGTCTCTCAAACACAAAAGAAAAAGGTGTTACACAAAGGTGGATTTCTTGGGGCCATCATAGCACCGTTGGCCGCTTCCGTGTTGGGTCCAGTATTGGGTGGACTCTTCGGCCGTCAATGAACCACACGAAAAAAATGGTCCTCGTCGAACCTCGGCTCCTTCAAAACCTTCAATCGCCCTACCCCGTACCTTCTATGGTGAAGACGATAAACACCCTCGATGAAGTGATGCGTCAAATCTTACAACGACCGGGGTTAAGCGACAGTGAGAAAGTACAACAGTACAATGAGACGCTTCAGCGGTACATGACGTTCATGGACCAATACAAAACCCTCTCTACACACCACCGGCCTCAGCACCGCTCCAACAGCCTTCATTACCAGGGGTACCACCCACAGCTCCACAGTGGGTCGAAGACGAAGTCCTGAAGAGTGTACCTGCATCGTTCAAGAAACAAGCTGGCCTGGTATTACAACGAATGAAACAGAATCCTAACATGACTTGGAATGATAAAGGTGAACTCCTGATACAGAATCAGGTGGTCCCCGGTACCCACATGACGGATTTAGTGAATGACCTGATGCGTCAACGCAGGTCGCACACGAATCCTCGAGGATGGGAGGTCTTCGCTCAAGGCTTGAAAGACATGCATGTACCACAGGAATTGGTGGGGGACCCCCAGCGCTGGGCCTTTATGCAATCACCCAGTCGTGCACGACGACTCTCACCACAACCTTGGGAACCGGAGTCACCCCCCAAATCACCACCACGGCGGGCACCTACTTTTTCACCCCTTTTACCACGCCACCCCCTGCAACCACCAAGATCTAAGTCACCGCGACCATCACGACGATTAGCGCCCAAGGGCTGGGAGAAGTATTAAAACCAACAGCAGCAGCAGGAAAGCTCAGTCGGCATGTTCTACCTCACCCTACCCAGTAACAGCTCGGCTGATGTGTTTCCTGACAACACCTTGACCAAGTACGTGACCCAGTTGCCGCAACCGTTGCATTTACCTGGACGCTGGGAATGTGGACTCGTGGATATCCAATACCCTTACTCGTGGTACAACGTGCGAGCCAGTGAAGTATGGTACGAGGTGACCTACGAAGGACAAGAAACTCGACTCAAACTACCCGAAGGTCAATACGATTCCCCCAAGGAGTTCATGGGTGGACTGAGAAGTCTGATGCATTATAAGTCTCTACGAGACGTCACGAATACTTCAAAACCCATCAAATCTTTCCCCTTCAAAAATCATGTGGACTTCGATTACAACGCACACAACGACAAGGCCAGTCTCACGCTCAGCCCCAACGTGAGTGTCGAACTCAGTCCTACCCTACAGCAAATGCTGGGTCTCAATCTACGGGGGTACGCTGGTCCCACCGGCGAGAGAGCCCACATCCCGATGGACATGCGTGGTGGTATGTATGGCCTGTACATCTACTCGGACGTGGTCGATGCTCACATTGTCGGTGACAGCAACGTACCTCTACTGCGCGACTGCCCGGTGAAAGGCAAGTATGGAGCTCAAGTCACCCACAGTTTCAGGCATATCGTGTATCTACCGGTCAGTCAGACCGATATTAGCTCCATCGTCATCGATATAAGAGACGACACCGGACAACCGATTGCATTCGAGCGTGGGAAAGTGGTGCTGACACTTCATTTCCGTCAAGTCCGAGCGGTTCACTTTGCATAATGAAGGTGCCTTATCAATGCCATACAGCCAGTTACGTCGATCATTACACCAAACAGGCCGGGGGTAACTTTCCTGTCTTTGCAGGTAAACGCATGCAACGAGGACATGGGCTGGGGAACATACTCGGGAGCATCGTCAAAACGTTCCTGCCCTTGGTGACGCGTGGGGTCAAAGCGATCGGCAAAGAAGCGGTGCGCATTGGACTGCAAGTCGCGGGTGATGTCTTGGGCGGTGCGGCACCCAAAGAAGCACTGAAACGTCGAGCCAAAGAAGCGGGAGGCGTCTTGGTCACCAAAGCACAACGCACCGTAGGGAATAAAAGACCTGCACCACCGAGACCACGCACCAGTCGACGACCGACCCAGCGACGACGCACATCGAAGACCAAGGATATCTTTTCTTAAAGATGGCTTTCATCCACGCCGAGTCGTGTCCTTCTACCAACAGTGAATTTGATTTATGGACCGTCCCACCTACTCAGACCAGTGCCGAAGAGGGTCAATGGGTGGAACATTTGCCCCTTTCCAGCATTACAGCCACAGGCCCCATTGAATTCACCATCACCAACGCAGATACGACCTACCTGGATTTAGCCCATACGTACCTATATGTGAAAGCTAAAATCACCAATAAAGATGGATCAGTCCTCAAAGCAGATGCACCCGTGGGTCCAGTGAATCTCTGGCTTCATTCGCTATTCCAGCAAGTGGATATAGCCCTGAGTGATAAACTGGTGAGCGCCTCGACCAACACGTACCCGTACCGAGCCTACATCGAAACACTGTTATCCTACGGGCGTGACGCTAAAAAGTCGTATTTGACAGCCCCGTTGTTCTACCGAGATACCCCAGGCAAGATGGAAGCGAGTCCTGATAATGACGGCTATACGGAGAGAGTGGATGCCACAGCAGAGAGTCACTCGGTCGATATGTTGGGACGTCTGCATGCGGACTTATTCATGCAGGACCGATACCTCTTGAATGGAGTATCTGTCAAAATACGACTAGTGCGCGCAACGCCTGCGTTTGCCTTGATGGCCCCGAATGGGGACCTCGAGTATAACATTGTCATCCAAGAGGCAAGTCTGTTTGTACGCAAAGTGAAACCGAGCCCAGGTGTACAGTTGGGGCACATCAGGGCCCTGCATGTGGATGGCCAACAGGTACCGGCACGCCCCTTACAACCTAATTTCGGAACGGACAATTACATCCGGAGCTATCTGAACCTCTTCACAGCAACTGGCCAAATCAACCAAGACGAGGGAAATATGATCAGTCGAGACGATTTCGGCAGAGGGTACACCTTGTTCTGTTTCGATCTGACTCCCACCTTAGAAAACGATCATCAACTGAGTCTGGTCAAGAAAGGCAACTTACGCTTGGAACTGCATTTCGGGACACCTTTACCGAAAACCATCAATGTGATTTGCTACGCTGAGTTTGACAACATCATTCAAATCGATAAAAGCCGTATCCGGCTGCTTACGTCCTGAATACAGACCCGATGGAGCGACCCGGTGAAGACTGGGTGGCCGTGTACTTGACAGAAGAGCAGGGCGAATACTTTGATCTGTACGGCCTACCACCCCTCCATTCCGATTTAACAGACTTCATGGATCAAGGCACAGAGACGTGGTGTTGGAATACTAAAACGTTGCAAAGCCTGGACAGTATGGTGTGCGGACAATATTGCTTGTTTTACCTGTACCATTGATGTCGGGGACATTCCATGCAGACGATCGTCCGCATGTTTGACGAGTACCCCAAGGCCGAGGACCGAGATGTACTCGTATATGACTGGGCCGCCCATCATTTCAATGTACAAGCCCCGTTCTGGGCTTGAATTCTTTCAATGTACACACGCCCGCTCTTCTGGGCTTAAGTTTACAAGCCCCCTGTTCTGGGCTTCAATACTTTCAATGTACAAGCCCCCTGTTCTGGGCTTCAGTTCTTTCAATGTACAAGCCCCTTGTTCTGGGCTTCAGTTTTCACGTGGTTGTTCTCACGTTGTTGTTGTTACTGAATAAAAAAACAAAAACAAATGAGATCTCACAAAAAAAACCTGTCTTGTGTGTTTTATTCATAATGCATAATGGAGATTCAGTCAAACTGAAATCAGTGGTGTAGGATGGGGCCAAAATGTAACCCATCAATGTTAGAATGCAAGAGCACTATAGCAAAATAGAGAGCCAATGAAATCAGCCCACAGACCAAGTACCTGTTCTGGTCTAGGTTTGGAGCGGGCATTTCATTGAGGTGCGTGTAAAGGAAGACGGTGAGTGAAGACTCGTCCAACACGTATAGATTAAGTTTATTACCAGAAGTTCTATGTATTTTTAAATACGGAAAAACCCGGATGTAAGATGAGAACCCGGATGTAAAACCACAGTACCCAGATGGAAGACAAAAAAAACCCCACTGGCAAACCCCAGAAGAACCCGGATGTAGGCGCGGACGTAGGCGAAAGCATCCTAGTACCCGGATGTAGGCGCAGACGTGTACCTAGTACCCGTCCATTGGTTCTTTTATCGATCGCTCATTGGCTCTTTTTTTTTCTTGACCGCTGATTGGTCCAAATGGAACTGCCCATCCTTCCCAGGTTCATTTACAATCCCCTTTTCTTTGACCTTTTGATCCGACATGCATCCGCGCACTGCCGGTGATGACGCGCACTTCCGGAGAACCCGCGCGCGCGCTGCGGCCGGGCCGGGCCGGGCCAGGGCCGGGAAAGTTGGAGGTAGTGTTTGAGCATTCTGAAAAAAACCGGAAGTGACGTCACACACACACTTGCGCAGACCCACCAAACCACGTGAATGTTAGTCCAGGTGGATGCTCCTCCACCTAGGATTCACATGGATACCTCACTCGACACAATAGGCCCATGAGGAGCCCGCCTAGACCCCATACTACGGCCAGGCTGCGCATGCGCAGAATGACCCTATATCAACCCCACATCCACGCCATCAGAGACTCCCTCACACAGGCTTCACATTGATACTTCACTCGATACAATCGGCCCACTAGGGGCTCGCCTCGACCTCAAAACGGCTATTTCGATAATACGGCCTGTCTGCGCATGCCCAGAATATTGAACACAACACACTAGTCCAGTCGGATGCTCCTTCACGAGAGCTTTAAAATAAGACCGTATACGACATCATCGGACCACTAGAGGTCCACCTAGACCTCAAAATGTTCATCCAGTATGCACCTATGCACTGAACACTGGATGTATATACAGACCTACCCGGTACTTAAGAAAACATTTCATAGCTTTTCCCATCGTATTCTACATGATCAACCTCACAGCCCATAGTAAAATCCACAAAAAAAATGACCACCCCCTAATACAGGCAAAATAGATGGAAATGTGCGAATCAGGGGGCATCACCTTCGCCTACAAGAGGATTGGCCTAGTCCGAGTTGTCTCCCTTGCGTCAGAGTGTGCAGATGGCGCTACGATTTGAATTAAACCAAGATCCGGGGAAATTGGCCTTCGGACGCCATTTTTCTTACACAAACAGACCTGTACGGATGATTTCCAACGTTTTGCAAGTGATTGCAAAATTATATGAAACTAATTCATTCATTCATATCTAATTCACTCATACCACGGAAGACCACATGTTGGTGCCCGATGACGTCATACTCTGTCGGTCAGCATACGTTTGACGAACGTTGTAATTTTCCTTTTGCTTGTGCAAACTGGACAATAAACGCTTGACACTGGGGTGGCACTCTATCGTAGACTGGCCATAATAACACGGTACAACACGTGTTGTATGTGTATTGATGCTCGGATCCTTATCAGATATTTGTTTTTGGTGTAAAATGCCTACTCTGTGGAGAGGGTTCCCCACCTTTTTTTTTGATGAAATACGATCTGCCAAACTATGTACACTTGACCGTAAAAATAAAATCT
This sequence comes from Hanleya hanleyi, assembly GCA_036873755.1. Taxonomy (NCBI): domain Eukaryota; kingdom Metazoa; phylum Mollusca; class Polyplacophora; order Lepidopleurida; family Hanleyidae; genus Hanleya; species Hanleya hanleyi. The sequence continues at coordinate 25,900 of JAVTVY010022186.1, forward strand.
CCCCGCCCCAGTTTCATCGAACACATACGTTTATGGGATCAAAACATTTTGTTTTTAATTAACAAAACTATACATTTTTTTTTTTTTTAATTAACAAAACTATACAATTTTTTTTTTTTAAATGAGACCGCTCACAGAATGTAAACAATCAGGGTCGTAGCCAGGATTTAATGTGGTTCGCCACAACCCCAAAAGGGCACATCAGGGGGTTCGCTGTATGGGAAAAGGGGCAAATAGGGGGTTCGCTTCAGTTTGAAAAGGGCATTTATATGAGAAAAATATATTTCCGAAAGGGGGGTTTCCCCGAACCCAAAATAACCCACCTGGCTACGGGCCATAGCCCAGTCGGTACGTTTGGTGTACGTCGCTAAAAGTCATCGCGTACGTTGGCATGACACCGATTTTGCACCCCCCAGTATGGGACTATATGGGGGTGTGGGTGAATGAGGCGTGACCTTTGGACATGCCGCCATTTTGCTCCCAGATGGCGTGTCCAAAATGGCAGCATGCCGCCATTTTGCTCCCACATGGCGTGTCCAAAATGGCGGCATGCCGCCATTTTGCTCCCAGATGGCGTGTCCAAAATGGCGGTAGAAAAACGTATAAAAGGAGGAGATTTTTAGTGGTTTGGTGTATTCATTGCACTACCCTACGGAGCTCTCTGACCTACCTGCCTGCCTGCCTGCCTGCCTGCCTGCCTGCCTGCCTGCTTGCCAGCCTGCCTGCCAAGTTGCCTGCCTGCCTCACCAGCCTGCCTGTATGAGACGTGGAGAAGATTTTCCAGGGGACCCAGCAGCACCTCCGGTTGAAGTCTTGCCTGAAGACGAGCGTGTGAGGGACATTTATCAACGACACTGGGCTACCATACGCCATTATTTTCACCGTCACCGTCGTCTATTGGACTTGTATAATTTCCGGTTGGAAGAAAACATCCGTCTACGTAGCTACGTGAAAGCTATCTTCAACGACCAAGATACAGCCTTCAAGTTAAATCTCACTTTTGGATACATTCTTCGCCGTAAAGAGACAGACCAGCTCCGTTATTATTATCCCAGTAATAATACCCGGGTGTTTGACCAGCCTTTCACCATTATCCATCGACCGTCCCTGGACACAGTACTGGATCAACTACAAAGCTTGGATAGTTTGGAATGGGTACGACAACAACGCCCCAACACAAAATGGCAAGTGGAGATGACAACCAATGTTACGTTTTACGTCACTAAAATGATCGACCACCCTATCGGCGCCCCCATTCATCTCCCGGACTGGTTGAAACACAGAGAAGGCATGTACGCTTTAGTCGGTGGAAGCAGTGGGCCGTACACCGATCGGAAATGTTTATTTCGCTGCCTGGCCATCCATCTCAACAAACTGCCACCCAAAGATTGCAATCGAATTGCCAGCAAATATTGGGAAGACTACTTACGTGAAAAGAACATGGAAAAACAGCACTTCCGCGGGGTCCCGTTATCGCAGCTGGTCGTGACTTAGTATGGTTGTTACCGTCACCAGGCATGCAAGCTTTTATACATAATACATCACCAACGCTTTGTAACCTGTAACAGTGAGTACAGTGCAGTACAAGCCTAACGCGTTTCTATTGAATTATTGTACGTATCTCATAGTTATTCTTTATTTGTAAATACATATTGTAAATTTTGATTAAATTTTTTTTTGCCAATTCTTTTGCCTTTTCGCTTTTTATCTCCCTTTTCAACCTTCCCAGACAAGGTTACATGTTGAACAGTCGTCTTTTGTTGACCATCACCAGTGCTGCAGTGTATTATAATCTTTACCGCTTGGATTCGTTTGCTTTGCCCCAGAACTGTTCTGAGGTGATCAAAATTGGCCTAATATGACAAGCCATAGAAACAGAAACTATGAGTCTCGTCAACGATCATATAGGTAGAAATTATAGATAGAGCGATATGCAAAAAGTGGGGGGAAAATTGACGTCTGGCGACTTAAAATCAACCATCCAGGCGAATATCCCTCGGCACCCCACACTCAGATCCGAGAATACGTTGGATTCTCGGACGTAGCCTTAGTATCTTAGCCGCGCTTTTATTGCAGCTGTTCATGTGGAGACTATGAAGTATCCACACAGCCTCTAACACTGGTCTTAGGCGGAATTCGATACGCTAGCTCGGGAGCTGTGATGACAGATCAGCTCAAACAAATAACTCATCTGATGTTAACCCTACCTGGCTTGGAGGGGGGAGGGGGTGCCCCCCCCCCCTCCTACCAAACTTTCTGCGTTATCTCCGAAACGACAAAAACTGGAGAGCTGAAACTTCTTGACTTTATAGTTTATCATATTGGGGCCATTTTGAGCATATTTGCATAACCCCGCGAACAGAGGATAATGGGTAAATTCAAGATGGCGGCCACGTGGGGTACGAGAAAAGTGATTTTTCTTTGGTCATATTTCTTCAAAATTACTGCTTTTCCGCGACGAAAAATGGGCAAAAACTATTTTATTTCACATCACAGTAATATTTATTAATTTATCATGCAGTTTTTGGGGAGAAATTGCATAAATCAAAAATTCGGAAAATCCGACAAAAAATCGACCAAAAAATGCCGTTTTTGAAAATGACGTAACGGTGACGTCATCAAAGCGGCCAACTTGGATTTTTTTTTTACATTTTCTGGTAGATCTTGACCCAAGGGTATAGTTTGGTAAGTTTCACCCCCTAGCTCAAGGGGTAAGACAAATAATTCGGGGAACCATTTTAAATTTCTCACCAAAACGATAAACCTACATATATTTGTCGAATGGCATATACAGGGGACGGGCCCCTGGGACTAACAGTCCACCAGCAGAATCCTACCTAAGTCATATCGGGGCCATTCTCATGGCATCAAATTGTATAAAATTCTCGTTCTTTCAGATATGCCGGCAGTTTTGGGGTTACAATGGAGAGAATGATGAGGAGCAAGCGAAACTCGAAATTCCGCCCGTTTATATGTGCTGACAGGTTTACATTATGCTAAAATGCTATGTATCAAAGTTGACCTCTTATGATGAAGAATTGCTGGATGCGGCTAGGAACTGAAATGGCTTATGATTAATGCAAAAAAATGATTGATTGATTGATCATTACGATGATCGGCTTCAAAGAGAGAAAGTTTTCGACTAGAAGGTTAAACTCAAGCAATTAATCTCTCCGTTTATGTCACACACTCTACACATAGGGGCTCCCGGGGACTGACCTGGGTGTCGATGTGTACACTCCAGGTCATGGTAAGAATAGGCCTCATCCCTCATAGTCTGAAGAGGCGATTCACTAGGGCACGATCCCCGGGTGTTTAAAGGAATAGAACCCTACCCTTGGGGTTTCGGAGTGTGAATAAGACACAAACGTCGTGATATGACTGAAATAGTGTTGAAAACCACGTTAAATCGTATTAACTTACTCACTGCTTCCCATGTTAAACGGCCTACTTTTCTCTACGGAATGATAATGTATACTAGATAATTAAGTTTAACCATGGTACACTGCTGAACTCCAAGAAGGTGGGCAATCAAACCAGCACTATCGTCTGCTGGGATTGCACAAACGTGGATTGGAGATGCGCAGTTATTTAGATATATTTGATATTGAATACGACATGCGATGTATATTTCATTGAACCAGCTTAGAAAATTTGTTACCTTCAATTGTATTCATGTTCTACATGCATAACGTTAGAACAATAATATTTGAATATGATTGTGCATTACACACATGTATGCTTACTTGATGTAGTGCGCATGCCCACAGTCGCTTTTGCTGCTCGAAGGATGTGTTTTGTGCTAGTATATGCAAATAAACAGGTGGTGCTGATATATCTTATCGGTTTATTTACACTAATTGTTAAACATCCTGGAACGTCGGCAGATTTAAAAATATGCAATTGAGAACGTGCGTACAACTTGGATTTCGGAGTTGAATGAACGAGAACGCTTTATTTTTAAGTGGACCTTCCGGGTCCTGTTTCATATCCTGGTCGTTAACCTATTCCCTTAAGTCCTAAATATTACATTAAACTCCATCTGATTTTCAGAAGATAAGACGAAGCTGCGCACCTGAAAACCCCTCGGCTCTGGGCGCCAACCATTTATAATGTATTCAATTTGAACCAAGAAGTCAGAAACACAAATCAGTCAAGTGACAAATATGCAGATTATAAAAAATATTGCAATTAGAAATGGCCCATAAGGTTTCCGTCCAATCAGAGAAACCGATATTCATTACATAAGTCTCTTGATTTATCGATGATGTATACCAAATTTTACATCAAGCATTCGAACGATATTAGAGATAGAGATCATTAAAGATTTTGCATAAATTAAAGATGGCCACCCATCCTTCCCGCCACTCAGAGGAACTGATGTGATTATTCATTGCGACTCTCTTGATACATCGATGCTGTATACCAAGTTCCGTATAGAACACTGAAATGGTATCAGAGTACATCATTACTGATTTCGCATAAATTAAACATGGCCACCAAGGTTTCTGCCCAATCAGAGAAACCAGAACGGTAATTTATCGTAAGTCTCCTGATGCATCGATGATGTATACAAAATTTTACATGGAGCACTTGAACTTTATCAGAGACAGAGATCATTAATGATTTTGCATAAATTGAAGATGGCCGCCCATCCTTCCCGCCACTCAGAGGAGCTGATGTGTTTATTCAGTGCAAGTCTCTTGCTAGTTCGATGCTGTATATCAAGTTCCCTATACAACACTTAAATGGCATCAGAGATATGCATCATTAAAAATTTAGCAAAAATTATAAATGACCGCCAAGGTTTCCATCGAATAAGGAAACTGGTTTGGTCATTCCGTTAAAGTTTATTGGTGCATCAACGATATATGTCAAGTTTCACACTGAACAGCGAAATGGTACCCAAGATACACAAGATTAATGGTTTCGCATAAATTAAAGATGGCCATCACAGTTTTCACTTGATCGGATCCAGATTCAATAAGGTTCTGGGTCACGAGCATATGGATGTGCACTGCAAGTTTGGTGTTCCTAGGGTAAGTCGCTCTAAAGATACCTTGGTAACGAGAAGGCTGTGCCGGTTTCGCATAAATTAAAGATGGCCGTCAAAGTTTCCAACCAATCGGGTCCAGATTTAATAGAGTTCTGGGTCATGAGCATACGGATGTGCACTGCAAGTTTGATGTGCCTAGGGTAAGTCGTTCTAAAGATATCTTGGTAACGAGTAAGGTGTGACGGACAGACGTAAGGACATGCATGACGACGACAATACCTTTCGGCCAAATTTTGGCAAAGGTGTATAAAGAGAGGAACAATAATGAGAAAGATACTACCCACTTAATTTAATTAAGTTACGAGTTTCGGTCTTACTGTTTCAGTAGTTATTCTAGTGTCTTTGATAGTACTAATGTAGTGGCTGAAATGCCGGCAGGAATTTTGAACCCCCGACTATCTTATCTATGAGCCCAATGCCGTAACGACTGAGCTAGTGTTAATACGTAATAGTTATCGCGCATCAGCCGGGCTGCGATGCCTTTGCATCATAGCTAGCTAGATTTGTATCTAATACCGCTTCTGCGGGTGCTAGGGGCCGGGTGGTCATGTCATCCAAGTTGCCACATGCCACGTTAACCAGAAGACTATACTGTGGGGTCATATGGCTCAATCCATATGTCGGCACCTCTTGCCACTTCCCTTATATTGTTGTAATTCATTGGATGACGTCAACAGAGCGGCTTAAACTTGGAAGTCACGTGTCTGAAGTCTAAAGACAGTTTTAAGCCTGATTATGACTTGCTATGGATGGTAGTTAACACCAGTTAGGGACAGATAATTATTTTGGAGTGAGGGAGCATCTCCAAAAATCGTTTTTCCATCATTCGAGATTTGTTTAGTTTCAAAGGAAACCCGAATTCTGTAGGGAATTGTTCGAATGTCGAGAGACAAAGAAGAAGAAAAAGAAAAGGAAGAGGAAGAAGAAGAAGGGGAGGAAGAAGAAGAAGAAGAAGAAGAAGAAGAAGAAGCAGAAGGAGAAGAAAAAGAAGAAGAGGAAGAAGAAAATACCAGAAAAGCGTTTTGAAATTCTCTGTTTAGTTTTTTATTCGTCCTCTTTGATCTATGGAGAATAAATGGTTTGGTTTTATGTTGATCTACGGACTGCAGAGAAAGCTTTGAGGGAGTGTCGCGAAATCATCGGAAAGCGAATGAATACAGAGATGTCATTAACGAGTTAACAACTGTTACGTCTCTATGTGCGAGGGTGCTTTTAGCCCAGGTAAACCTGGGCTGTTGATGTCGCTTGAACAATGCAATGCTAACGTACCATGTTCGTCGCGATATTAAAGGGGACTGCATTGAATATCACATTTTGCAAGCAACTTCCTTTTATTATGCTTTGTTTATTTTTTCCGGCGATGATCAGTGTGGTTGAACATCTGACCGCCCAAACGACCAATTTCCGGTCTGAATCGTCACTATTTTAAACAAGAAAGGGAACATCGTCGGCATTATATTTTGTTATCACACAGGTTCTATCTATAATAGCGAACATATACTTTAGGGAAATTTATGTTCCATGGGAGTATCAGTGGGGTCGAGTACATTCATGGGATGTTTAATTGTGTATGGAACAGACCTGCTTTCTAAGGTTATATAGAAGTTTCACTTCTCTAAGGATTCTCTATTAATTCGCGATATGGCTTTTCTTTCGAGAATTTTTTTTCTCGAATGAAAACCGAACAATAAACATTATACAGCGAAAAGAAACCTACTTCGCGAATCATTCGGTTTAAGAAAAAAATTGAAGAAATATTCCCCAACTATTTACACCAGCGAAATATTCCTCAACATAAATAAGGAATATTCCTTACCATGTTAAGGAATTTGCTTAATATGTTACGGATTATTCCTTATTGAATTTCAAGGAATATTCCGCTGGTGTAATAGTCGGGGAATATTCCTTAAATTTTAAGGGGTTTTTTTTTCGGTGTAGGTCTGTGTTAGATATATCAAAGAAAGGCCAACGTTTGTTGTCAGCTGATTCAGTGGCTAAGAGATACGACTGTTATTAGAATAGAGGGTTCGAATCTCATCGGTGCCAGTTCGTTATTTCCTTGATTTGTTTTTCGAGCTGGTAGGCCTACAGTCCAACAAATAACATGCTTTATCCCTGGCTCTCACGTGACGGTAATCCGCATGTGTTACAAGCTAGTACAGGCTAAGACGCACCCACTTCCAAAAACAAATCCTACAAAACACCTATATTGCAGGAGTGACAGCTTGAAATATTTTCCCAAGTACACACATAGGCTATATAGCCCACGATGCATTAAAACATTAAAATACATCAAATCTAAAGAAGGAATAAAATCTATTTACTGTATGCCACTAATTAAGTTCTGCTGAGAGGTGCCCAAAATGATTTCTGTGAAACTAGAGAGGTAAATTTCAAATTATCGTATAAAGGATATAATCATAATACTGCAAACTCTGAGCGTCTCTATGTAAATGCGATATAAGTTAAGAGTTTTCGACCCTCTTACAAGAGTTTTAACCCTACCTGCTCCCCCCACCCCTTACCAAACTAATAATATTTACTAATTTATCATGCAGTTTATGAGGAGAAATTGCATAAATAAAAAAATCGGAAAATCGATCAAAAATGTCGTTTTTGAAAATAACGTCACTGTGGCGTCATCACAGCGGCCATCTTCGATTTTTTACATTTTCTGGTAAAGCTTGGTAAGTTTCAGCCTCTTAGCTCAAGAGGTAAGAAAAATAATTAGGGGGGGGGGGGTGACCTGGCCAGGACAGGCCCCCAAAAAGCCCAGGCCAGATAGGGTTAAAGAGACTTGCTATTGGTATTATCAGTTTGCACTGGTTGTGTAGCACACACTGTCATGAGTATTCTGAAAGTAAGATGAAAATGACTATCTTATCTATATAAATCTCAAATGGTCTGATACATGAATGTTACTGGTACAGGTAACTGACTGCACTTCTATGTTCACGGCATGATATTTCATTGGGAGATCTGCCCTGTAGACTGTTATAAGTAGGTACCCCCGCATCTCCCCCTCCCCTTCCTTCCCTTCCTTTCCTTCCTTTCCCTGTGGGGATATAGCTGAACAAATGTTCAAAGCGACGTTAAACCCTATTCACTCGTTAACTTCTATGTTCACTACAAGAACATTTCATAGATGGTGATTTTGGGTCCCGCGAAGGTGTAAATATATCCCTCCCCTCGCTGGTACACCAATATGCAGCTCACCAATCGGTATAACGCAGTAGCAATATTCAGGAGGTTAAACCAGCAAGAGTTATTTCTCGTTGTCAGTATGAACCGATAGCATTAATATAACGTATTGTAATATTCAAAATATCTGCAAACAATACTACGTATACAGATATCGTGAAGTTAACCTTTTTTATTTTAAAACGTAAGGGTTTCAAATTATTTTGATCCCAAATAGTCTTACCTATTTGCCGTCACATTTATGCGAACTATTTTAGATCAATGGAGCATACCGCCGCATGTGACTTTTCGAGCTGTGTGGCTGTGACCTTATCCTTTCATATCGAAAGAATTCTTTCAGTTACAATTAACCGACGAACATGCAGGCATTTCAGGTAGCAATCAAGCAGAACATATGTTACCGCTTTTCTTTTCTTGGAAACCGTCTTGTGTTTTCACTATTTTTATTATATATATATTTGGAATTGGTACGAAATAGGTATTTCGATTATTGACGCGAAAATTGTTTTATGGATGACGGCTGGATGGTGAATGTCGGATCTGACGCTGGATATAATGAAATATTATTTTAGAAGCACTCACGTGTTGGAGTCTGGCAACGAGTATAAGATAGTATGGCGTTCTATGATGACTGGTTTACTCGTCACTGACTGAACTGTGAACTGTTGTCTAACGTCATGGACGTAAAGGTGGACAGTTCCTTGTAAGCAGGAAATATAACGGAGGGTCAGCAAATAATGGAACTTAACCTCTGTTAGTATTGCATGTGTTAATGGTACACACTCTACTTTACTTTGACAGCTATACAATTTGGCAAACACGCGGAAGTTTTATATTACAATATAATTCAATTATACCTCTTTGAAATAATACGGATACGTCGCAGTTGATTTTATTATAGATTAAATAACAGATCAGGCGATGATTCACCATCTTTTCATGAAAGGCATATGTTCACAGGAGAGGAAAAATCTGGTTACAAATAGGATATAAAATGTCATGGTGGTGGGACAAAACTTGCAATTCAACTATTTGACTGACGAGAACACAAGATAGAAATATTATTTGGAGAAAGAAAGAATAAATAAACCACCATGAGAAGGGAATGGATCCCAGCACCTCACTGTGAGATGAGCTGATCTCTGATTGATTTCGGCATGTACATATGAGTATATAGTAGTGTAAAAGTGGCGCTTTGTGTCAATGAGCAATGGTCATGTTCAGTGACATCATCACCGGAAGTGAAGTAACACAATATCAGTGTGCAGGTTTAGGGTCCCGACCATGATCAAGGAGGGGTCAAGATGTTGGATAAGTTGTAATACCGGTTTAGCCTCAACGATTCCACCAATCAGAATCAAGTGTATGACCGCCATACTTGATGACGTAAGTATAATTTGTAAAGAAACACCATCATGCTTTCCTCGAGAATAACCGGTGCTCATAGTTACGGATGAAATCTATCGACCCGTGTACATGTAGCTTAGAAAAGGACACCCTCGGGAATAACCCGTGTCCATAGTTACGGAGGAAATCTATCGACCCTTGTATAGTAGCTTAGAACAGGACACCCTCCGGAATAACCCGTGTCCGTAGTTAAGAAGGAAATCTATAGACTCTTGTGCATGTAGCTTAGAAAAGGACACCCTCGGGAATAACCAGTGTCCATTGTTACGGAGGTAATCTATCGACCCTAGTACATGCAGGTTTGGAAAGGACACCCTCGGGAATAACCCGTGTCCATAGTACGGAGGAAATCTATAGACGCCTGTACATGTAGCTTAGAAAAGGACACCCACGTAAAGTCTACACTTCAAACCTAACTGTTCAATCCGTGGGAATATACTGCAAATCAGAACCATTAGAACAACCTACCAAGCAAAAGAGAGTAGGATTTAGCATAACCATTTCATCCCAATCACTACACTAATGCAGATATTCATTGATCATTGAGACAATGTGCTCATTTTCACACTACGTAAAATATATCACCACAAATCATTATTCAAATATTCCCAGATGTTGAATGGGATTTGATGACTTTGGATGTAGCATGGCGGGAGTGGGTGGGGAAATGTTGCGTTGTCCTGCCGCTAGTCCCTCAATATTGATTCGTTTCCCTTGGTTTTATATATGCCCTGAGATCGATCAGGAAATTTATGAATGGTAATTACTCCTCTGGCGATATCATTATGACATCGGAAGGTATTAATTCATTCAAGAATGGAACGATTTTTCGAATGGTTTTATTCTCGAAAATCCCCTCAACTGGTAACTGTCCAGTCTGATAAAAAAGTAGCACATCGGGAATAATAAATCACTTACATGCAATTCGGTTCGAATTCACCAAATTCCACCAAACTACCCACAGTGATCATTTACTATCATCCCAGTGAGCAGGTGAAATACAATGACGGCAGAAGACGAGAATAACAGACAAGTAACAAGCTGATTACAATTTCGACATCGTATACTATCCCTTTCTGGACAGTGATATTCCAGTGAGATCTGCATATGGCGTATACATATCACGCCTAGTAGCATTTGCTAGATCCTGTGTTAAGTGTGAGGATTTTTATCAACGTCACAAAACACTGTTGCAGAAACTTATAAAACCGGACTACACCACCAAGCGCCTCCACTCAAAGTTTCTCAAATTTGGTGATACATATCGCATGCTGATAGCAAAATACGAGCGTAGCGTGCAAGATCTATGGCGTTATGTTTCGTTACTTGTGTCTAATTCCGCTTAACCCGGGGCTAGGGGCCGTATGAACCCATGTACTTCAAGATCCTCATGGTACTCCTATGAACAGGCGCAATCAAAGCGTGACTGAGATACATCATTCTTTAGATGACGACTTTAAAACCAATATTATGGATTAAGAATACTGATCAGCGATACGGATTTGATATTTTTGGAACATCATGATGTCTTGCCGGCATCATTGAAAACTGTTGACAGCTTCTCTCTTGCAGGAAACAAGCCCATGTTTATGTATACCATGATTGTCTTTTTGCATTTGGTGCTAATACTGTTATATGGAATATGGGATAGGTCTTTGGATTATGGACGCGGATATTCTTTAATGGACGACGGCTGAATTATGAATGACGGACCAGACGCTTGTAATCCCCTACCAAGACTCCCCACTGATATTTTCGATGAGATCATCATGATGGTTGAATGTCTAAGTTAATCGATTAGTTTTCTTTTTTTTTATCTTGATACTCATCGACTCTCTTTGATTTGTGTGTCGAAATGATCCCGAAGTACATTATAAAGTCATTGGAATATTGGTAGTTGATAAATAAGGCAACATATTTTTTTTATGTCGAATGAAAGCCTTTAAGCTTATGATATGTCTCAGGTTCTCCCATCACTCCCGCCTGTTGAGTACCTTCATTAAATGTGTTTAAAACTCATTCATTGGTGTTGATTTTGGGATTATTTCTTTGTTCAGTAGAAGTAGGCTTGTGTCTACGAAAGCTCATGTTGAAATAAACTAGTTAGTCTCAAAGGTGCTACCTTTTGTTTATTTGTCTACTACAAAGACTAACACGGCTACCCCAAATCATTTTGTTCAGTGAGTCAAACAGGCATGACTATTTTGAAATTTTTTAAACGTTTTCCCACACTACCCACTTATCGTGATCGTTTGAACAATAGGACATATTTCTGAGAAATTGGCAAACCATCATACCCTGTTATCGACCGTACCCGTGTGGATTGTACTGTCCAAACAGATACCAAAATACGATAAGTATATTGTATAAATTGATGACTGTATCATAACATGCAATGTGATTGACTTGCCCACCTGACACCCATTTCCACCAGTTGATAACCGCAGCACCGGTTGGGTACAGGGTATGCTGATATCATAATTATCTTCAAATATTATATGATGTACATATACATATTTGCGTCTGTTTATTAGATGTTTTTCTTCATTAAGATTAGGTAACATTCCATCTCCACATCCTTTCTTTCTACAGCGGGATTTGTAATTTCACTTACAGGATGTAAATGCAGTGCACGTGTGTACGGCGCGGGTTTGTTGACAAACTGATAACTTAAGTCCGATGCTGGAGCATGGTATAATTAGACCAGATCCGTCTCTCGCAGTACAATACGTGTCCTCACATATCATCTATCACAAAGAGTGAAGCCCCTCATACAAACACCGGAAGGGTTATGCACACCTCTCCTCCTGTAATTCGAAGGGTTTTTTTCAAATAAAAAAGAAGAAACAATGAATCAGGAAGTTTAAAGGCTATCCGGTTGAGTCATTTATAAAAGGAGCGTTATAACAGGACCCTGCACTGTTTCACGAGTTCTCTGGGTGTTAATCGTTGTTTGATTAGCGTCGAAAGGTAAGTCTATTCTCCTACGGTGTCAGTATCGATAGTCTTCTCTCGCACAGTGTCAGTAAGTCGTTATATAGTGGTTATTTCGTACATAAATAATTAATGCCGTATGTAAATGCATTGTCATTAGAAATGCATTGTCATTTTCATTTCGCAGCACAAATATTCAAATAATTCGTTTACTCGCTATGTAGAGCGGTGTGATCGTCGATGGCCTTTTATGGGTTTATTACATATCAGACAGCAACGAACTGTGTTGACGATTTCTGTAAGAGCGCCAGAAATTCAAGTTCGAAACCGTAGATGGGACATCCAAAATCTTTTTTTTTTTGCAGAAAATTATCTCGTGCCACGACATAATTATCTCGTGCCACGACAAAGTTATCTCATGCCATGACATTTAGACCGGGCCTTCTCTTTCGTCCACTTTACAACAAAAGGCATGATTACATTATTTATACCTGATTTTTGAGGGAGAAAGAATAAATTGATCGTCAGCGGGATTCGAACCCACCACCCCGGCTCAACGCTCCGATGCCCTACCGACAGAGCTATGACGCCCCATTACACCCGTGGATTGTCCCTGTGATGACCAACCTTTTCTCTCAGTGTTGCATTGTGCGCAACTGGCTTTATAATGAAGAAATGATGTTTGGTATGGCGTATATTCCGCCACTGAGCATATATACATATGAAATGATCTTTGAGAGAGAAAGAATAATGTCCCAGGGACAATCCACGGGTGTAATACATATATAAGCCATCATAGCTCAGTCGGTAGAGCATCGGCGCGTTGAGCCGGGGTCGTGAGCTCGAATCCCGCTGACCACCAATTTATTCTTTCTCTCTCAAAAATCATTTCATATGAATGTATGCTCAGTGGCGGGTTATACGTCATACCAAATATCATTTCTTCAATATTTAGACCTTCTGCTCTATAAAAATGAAGGGGCCTTCTCTTTCGTCCACTTTACGACAAAAGAGATGATTACAATTTCGACATCGTGAACTACTATCCATATCTGGACAGTAATACTCTATGGAAGGCCATCCCTCCCACAATTCATTGCGTTGAACAGTTAATAATTGTAATTTCAATGCATCATATATTGAACATCAACCAACCATAATCCTCCAATTTCAATGTATTAAAGTTCAATTGCAATGTATTGAAAATCGACCAATGCAAAGCGTGTATATATATATCAATGCATTGAAAATCCACCACTGGCACGGCTTGTTACAGAGCTAGGTTCCCAAGTTCTGACATTTGCTACATTTGCGCAATGAGAGTTTAGTACCGAACTAAGAATTGTCCTGAGAAATTTAAATAGAGCGTTGACTTGATGGGCCGGGAAATCCGTATGGGAAGCAGCCATTAAACTACAATTTCAAGCATCAAACAAGCTATATATATATATACTGCAGATCTAAGCGGTGACCTGTATATACAAGCCTATCTTCGAGGCGCTAAAAACATTATCAGTCGTTGAAATTGTAGTTTAAGGGCCGCTTCCCATTCGGATTTCGCGGCCCATCAACTCAATGTTTTATTTGAATTTCACGGTACATTACTTGGTTTATCGAATATCTTTTTCAGCGCTAATTATATAAACAAATAAATTAATAAATAAATACATAAATAATAAATAACAGTGAGAGATTAGTAGGAGATATTAATAGAAATAAATAAGAATCGCTATATGTACAAGTTCGTAAGTCTTTTGCTGTTTTTTTTTTTTTTGGTTGTTATACTGGTGAATAAGAGTTCAATGTAATCGCGTGTATGATTCCTTTGTCTCGGTACCCCTTTGTACGCACAAAGCCGTCCAGAAAAAACTGGGAGAACCGTGAGCGCCTTGAGGATTTTTCGAATCGACTTTCCTAATGGCGCTCATGGGAACAGGGTGGTTCTTCCAGAAATCTGTGCCTGTAACAATTGCTTGGAGTGTGTATTGGGGCACAGGACGGCAGGTCTACGTCCTATATTGCGTGAGAGTCAAAGGAAAATGTTTGCATTGGGCAGTCGTTTCATCGGTGGCATCTCAGGTGTATTACGTCTGATCTGTGTTGTCTTCAATGAGTATGGTTTCGATTGTCCGTGGTTGTGGTGGGCATCGTTCGATTTCGTTTGAATGTAGAAGCTGTACTTGTTTCCGTTGATTGGTTGTGGTTGTTTTTGGGACTCCACTGAAATGGTTAGGTCAAGGCGGTTCCTTCGGAGTTTGGAGGGTATTGGTCCTGTTGGTTGGTGGTCTTTGGTCGGTGGTAGGTGGTCGGCAGTCGGTGGTCGGGAATGTAGATGGTGATTATTTCAGGTTGTGTTGATGTTGAGTTACTGCTACTCCAAGGGCCCGCTTCATAGACCGGTAGAACAGTTGCAAAATTTGTGATCCGGTGTTATATAGTCGGGCCGGGGGTTCACAATAGAACAGCGCGATCACTGTCGCAGTCCGACCAAGCTGACCAATGGCAGAATGGCAAACCCCCAAGAAAAACATCGTTTCATTGGTAGGTTTTCAATACATTGAAAATACATTTCAATACATTGAAATTCAAGGTTTATGACAGGTTAATTTTCAATGTATTGAAATAGCATTTTTTCAATACATTGAAATTCGAGGCTTATGATTGGTTGATTTTCAATGTATTGATGTTACATTTTCAATACATTGAAATTCAGGTAATATGAGTGAATGGTTTTCAATGTATTAATATTACATTTTCAATGCATAGAAATTCAGGTATTATGATTGGTTGATTTCCAATGTATGATAATTATAATTTCAATGCATTGGTATCTATTCAACGCAACGAATTGTGGCACAGATGGCCTACCACAGTATTCCAGTGCGACCTGCATATGGCGCAGTAGTAGCATTTGCAAGATGCTGTGTTAATGCGACGATTTTAATGAACATCACCTTATTGCAGAACTTATAAAACAGGGCTATACCACCAAGCGCCTATACTCAAAGTTTATCAAATACGGCTATACATATCGCATGCTGATAGCAAAATACGAGCGTAGCGTGCTATGGCGCGACGTTTAGTAACTTGTGTCTAATTTCGCTTAAGGATAGCTATCCCGTTAGCATGGTTAGAGGGTCAAAATTGGTCATTTTTGTTTTATTTCTCCATTCAAATATTCACTATTTTGTCTAACATTTGGTGAAAAAATGAAATCAAAATTCTAAGTAGAAGTGCTTCAATATTAGGATTAAAAATTTAGATTCTGAGGTACTGAAAAAATTAAACACATTGCCTTTTAGATGGTCCGATATCCAGGTGCTTGGGAAGAGATTAACTGTCTATTGTAAGTCGTTTATAGTTGTCTGAGTGCCTATTGTATTGTTAATTGACACTCAGACACCCGCCGTGAATTAATTAGCAAAGGTGTGAACATTTCTCAGCTGAACAAGTTTTAGCAAGTTTTTTAAGTTTAAATTGGATTTTAAAGCACATTGATGAATAAACTTAGGGTAATAGTTATCAAAAGTGAATAGGAAATAGAGTAGGTCCCATAAGACAGTTAAAAAAGGTATTTGACCATATACTTCAAGCAAAAAATAGGATTCATTCTTCAGATGTTTAGCTGGACACATTTTGCCCGATTTCTAGCCGTTCATATTTTTACAAAATCCGAGATATAAACGTTTATTTCTCGAAAAGTATCCATGCTACGCTTTTGAAATTTGGCATGCTTATTACTTATAAGATGATCTAGTAAACGTTATCTCACTTTTTTGTAAGTTCGGCTTTGATTTTTAATTATTCGACTTTAAAGACAAATGATCGTAAAATAGTACGTTTTTTTCAATTTATTTTAGTAAAATGGCTGTAAAAACAAAGCCAGGCAAAAAAAAAAAAAAAAAATGAAATAAAGTTTACTAGTTCAGGTTGTCTCGTCTCCTATCAAGGTATACCATCAAAGTTGAAACATAATCAACAGTTTTCAAATTGTTCAATTTACTGCCTTCAAGATGTGCACCTTACGAAGAAAATGGTTGTAGACTATATGAGCCCAAAATCTAGCAATTCAAGAGGAGTGGCAGTGCTGTTTAGAAACAATTTCGAATTCGAAATATTACGAGTTGAAAGAGATCGACAAAATGGAAATTTTGTGGCATTAGAATTGAAGACTCCAAATTTAACCTTCACAATTATAAGTTTATATGCCCCATATAATGATAGTCCAGAATTTTTTGAATTGATACAAAACATAGTAGAAGAATGGGACATTATACAATACAGATATTGCATGCTGTGAGGTGTGATATCATACCATATCACACCTCACAGCATGCAATACCTGTTTTATTATACCGACAAAACCCAATAAACACTACAAATATACGTACAGTGTAAAGAGAAGAACCAAGGCAGTGAAAACAGTGTTATCTTGGCTATATTTTATATATATAAATTTCCAATCTGTAGATATGGATAGGATTTAAATGTTACAATCTCTTTGAGATTATTATATAATGTCTGTATTATTGATAACACAAAAAATTAACTAAGTTAACAAATACTCAACTTGTGAATACGTAGCATAATCACATTATGTTAATACACTGACCTGGCCATTCGTACATCGGTACACTGGTTCAAGTCATTTTCACTGTGGTTCTTGTCCAGTTAACAAATACTCGACTAGCGAATTCAATAAACTGTAAAAGTTATGGGGAATTTGTGTTAAATTATTTTACATTAAAGTTGAAATTGACGACACAGTTTTTAATCTGTGAGACAATATTATACCCTGGCAAGTTAAGGACGTTGTGGAGAACGGAACTGGGTTGTATGTTATTTGATGGTGCCATTGGTGCTGTACTGGAGTTCCCGGAAGAGATGGATGGTGCCATATGTGCTGTACTGGAGTTCCCGGAGATGGTCGCCAGGATAAGCTCACATTGTGAGCTAGAGATGAGGTTATCACCGTCTCGGGAGAAAATGGACTCACTGTCGCTGTCGTCCGGGATAGATGTGTGTCGGTCTGGAACTACAGCCTTGCTGAGGTGTTCGAACATGTTTTCCTTCTGTTTGTCGGTAACCCCATGGCTATAGCTTCTTATGGAAGATTCAGACTTGTGACCACTAATCTTCATTATGTGTGGAGCCTCGAAATTGCCAGAATCTAATGTGGAAACCATGGTAGCACGAATAGAGTGGTTAGTGTACACTCTGGACAATTGTACTGCTTTTGATATATCCTGCATCTTGTGCCCCAGAGTGTTAACACCAACCGGTGAATTCATGTACCAGGTTGTAGTTTCCCAGTCCTGCACCTTCGGTCTCTGCCAAAGATCCTTTCTACCAGGGTGAAGTTTTGAAAGGTACTTGTTGAAACTGGTGACTGGGCATAAATGATGTCCTGTAAACACAAACAGACATACATGTAGGTAAATAGGTGGATGAGTGAGTATTGAGCAGCCCTCACAATTCAGAAAGGTCACCTCGGCAAAAATGATGTCGTATTAAAATATTCCTATTCAACACCATGTTAAATATTGCTGAGGTGAACTGATTATGCCAAGGCATTTACCTCGGCAATTGCTGATTGCTGAGATGAATTGTGTGGGCTGATTGAGTAGGGCTAATCAGCAGTATTTCAGGTTCAGGGGCTGATCAGTGTCCAGGATAATAGGAACTGTGGACACTCTCGTGTTCTGGCACATGTAGGCACCGTCGTGATATGACTGAAACAATGTTGAAAACGACGTTAAATCCTACTCACTCACTCACTCCTTATAAATAGAGATAATATTCGAACCTCCGTCCATTTTAATCATTGATCTGTAAATGTTGAATTATTACCAGATTAATTTATTTGCCACTAAGATTATTGTTCCAAATAATATTTTCCACGTCTTGTTTTTTATATTGTAGGCATATATGCATAATGGTATATAACAATATCATTATGTTAATATACAGACCTGGCCATTCGTACATACGTCCATCGGTACACTGGTTCGAGTCATTTTCCCTGTGGTTCTTGTCCAGTTCGTCCTTTTTCTGTAACACAAATCTTCGTCCAGCAGCATACATGCAAATAAAACATTGCATGAAGAAATATGTTTAAAATTGAAAATTTGAATATACCGGTACTATTAAACTCATTTGAATTTAATTAGCATTTACAATTGAAATATTTCGAATTTTTTTCTAAATTATATGAATTATGTGAATTATACTCGTAATAGGCCTCTGAAATGCGTGAAATGAACACAAACAATTTTTAAAAAATCCGGGGGAGGAAGGGGGCCATGCACCCCCTCCCGGGTCCGTCGATACTCGCCGTTCCCCCCTCCCCCCTCCCCAGTATTTAACTCCTTCCACCGCCCCTGTATGACAGTCATTAACTCATTGTATAACTTACGGTATTGTTATTAGTGTATTATGCAATATTCTGCTCAATTGTTCAGTCATTTTTCGTGTCATGATTGTGCCATAACAAGTTGAAACCTATAGAATGTCGAATACCGAAGAAGTGAAGGGGACGTAATTTACATCACCTTTAAAAATGTATAATAGAGAAGAGATATTTTTTCGGAAATAAACAATGTGTAGGCCTTCGTCATATATCAAAGACAGATGTTGTTGGCTATACTTACCAGTTACTATTCCAAATGTATCTTTGTCCATTTGTCTGAGATTTTCACGGCCACGTCTACAGGTGTAGAACATCACATCGAACCACACTTTATGCTGTAACCCCGTTGGGTTATCTGGGGGCATTGTGTCACTTGTGTACAGCTTTCTCAGGTCGTCCGAGGAGATAGGTCGTACTAAAAACTGCGCGGAACTGCGCGGAACTGCGCAGAACTGCGCGGAACTGCGCGGAGCTTAATTTCAACTGCGCGTGGATTATTTGATGGATTTTTCTTTATTTGCTGACGAGCAGAATATTGATATTAATGAAACAGACAACAAAATCCGCAAAATGTAGACTATATGTCGCTTGAAACGAGAGAGAACGAAATTCAAATGCGCGGAAATTATGTTTCACTGCCCGGAGATTCGCTTCGCTGGAATGGAATCGTTAATATTAGAGCACATTATCCTACCTTATTCGTACTCCACTCAGATTCGCTACGCTCGAAATAAGTCTGATGTGTATGAATTGTATCTGTCCGAACGTAAATTGAGTATAAATTTAACTGCGCGGAAACCGAGCCCGTAAACAAATTTGGCGTAAACTTCAACTGCGCGGAAATCCATGGCAGCTTCACCCCACACAGATTCTTCTGCATTGAACTAATTCTGATATGTATGAATTTCAAAAGGCTTTGCGTGTGTGAATTTCATCTGTCCGAACGTGAACTTGGTATAAATTTTAACTGCGCGGAAATCGAGCCCGTAAGCAAATTTGGCGTAACGTTCAACTGCGCGGAAATCCTTGGTATAAATTTCAACTGCGCGGAAATCGAGCCCGTATAAAGTTTAACTGCGCGGAAATCCATGGCAGCTTCACCCCACGCAGATTCTTCTGGATTGAACTAATTCTGATATGTATGAATTTGAACTGCGCGGAATTCGAATTTCAAATTCGTTATCATTTCACCTGGAATCATCATGCTCGAATATGCACTACTTAGTGTAATACAAACTTCCACTTACCTTTTATTTGAACTGTCCACTCCGTTGAGAGGGGGGCGAATGACAAAGAGCGAGAGTAAAACTTATTTTCCGCGCAGTTGGAACAGGCTCCCCCGCTCAGTTAGATCTACTGTTATCTTGAAACAACTAATCAAAGCACATTGAGTTGTTTTGTATGAAACCTGATTAACACCAGCCAGTTCTTTTTCTATTATTATTTCTTTATACGGGGTTCAACGACAGATCTGGTCTGTTGAAAGTTGATGACACCCCCCTGTATCATGATGACCCCATGCAAGTCATGATAACGAATGATGGGTGGTCAATTACTCGATTCTTGCGAATCTCTGGGCAGAAAAACTTATTTTCCGCACAGTTACTTATTTTCCGCGCAGTTGAGATTCCGCGAAGAAAGATTTGTTATAGAAATTCGCATTTCCACAGTTGGTACATATTCGAACGAGTCTAACATCAAGTTTGACTGCCGGAGATTCAGTTGAAATAAGGTTATGTATGAATTTGAACTGGATATAAATTTAAACTGCGCGGAAATCAAGTTTCACTTCCCGGAGATTTTCAACTGTCCGTAAGTGAAAATTGTGTACTAATATCTATTTTAACTGCGTCGAAACCAAGATTCACTTCTCGGAGCTTTTGAGAGATTTTGGATAGACAAAAGAAGGCTTACAGGAAAATATATTGAGAATTATTTTTTTCGTCCATGAAATAAATTTATATTATCCGGGAAATCCAAATATAAACGTGAGATTACTCTTGCTTGGGCTAAGGGTTTTGTGTTTACATTTCAACTGTCCGTAATTTCTGCAATCTTAGCTGTGCGAAACTGAAGTCTCCGTATAAGCTGGGTATAAATTTCAAAATAAACGATTATATTCCAATAAAAATAAAACAAGTTTTAAATAATAATGAATAATTTATTGGCATAATATCTCTAGACGTGACGGCTACATAAAGTGACAAACGGGCCTCATAACTACATAAATATTTAAAACATGGTATGAACTTTAGTTGAACTTTACGCCAAATTTGCTTACGGGCTCGATTTCCGCGCAGTTGAAATTTATACCAAGTTCACGTTCGGACAGATGAAATTCACACACGCAAGCCTTTAGAAATTCATACACATCAGACTTAGTTCAATCCAGAAGAATCTGTGTGGGGTGAAGCTGCCATGGATGTCCGCGCAGTTGAACTTTACGCCAAATTTGCTTACGGGCTCGATTTCCGCGCAGTTGAAATTTATACTCAATTTACGTTCGGACAGATACAATTCATACACATCAGACTTAGTTCGAGCGTAGCGAATCTGAGTGGAGTACGAATAAGGTAGGATAATGTGCTCTAATATTAACGATTCCATTCCAGCGAAGCGAATCTCCGGGCAGTGAAACATAATTTCCGCGCATTTGAATTTCGTTCTCTCTCGTTTCAAGCGACATATAGTCTACATTTTGCGGATTTTGTTGTCTGTTTCATTAATATCAATATTCTGCTCGTCAGCAAATAAAGAAAAATCCATCAAATAATCCACGCGCAGTTGAAATTAAGCTCCGCGCAGTTCCGCGCAGTTCTGCGCAGTTCCGCGCAGTTTTTAGTACGACCCAGAAGAGATAGCTGGGTGATGGTTTACAGCGGCAAGTCCCTCTCTCTTTAGGTCAACGATGACGGCTTTGTAAACATCATTGCTTCTGTTGAATCTCGGGTCATTGGTTATGTCAATCGTGTAATTTTTCTGGACGTACCTGGCGATGCCGAATCTGAGTGCATTTAGTGCAGTTTTCTTGTATTTTGTTCCATTCTGTCTTCCATGCACCCACGAAAAATCGGCACAGTTGATCGTCGAGTTCATCGGGTGACAACTTGTCAATACTGGTCTCAGTTGTTCCCTTAATTTCTCTCAAAAATAAATTCAAACAGTTCACAGCTTGTGCTGTAGCCCTCTTAGTGTTTTTGCTGTCTTTCTTATCCATGATTTCGGCCAAATCTTCATCAGTTGGTAAGTTAAATCGCTTTCCGTCTGCACACGCCATCGTGACAGCGGAATGACAGCACAACAAACGACAATGCTACGAAAGAGTCTCATTTGCGTACACTTCGCCATCCATAAGATGGCTTGCGAATCGTGAGTCTCCATTATTGCGGAGCGATATCCGGTATATTACGGGATTCTGTTCGGCCTTCATCCGGCAGAGAACAGACTCGAGAAATCTGATAAATTACACGTTTTCAAACCACTTTGGAAACAGATAAAGGCTAGGCTTACAAAATATATAGGTGTGAATAACTTTCGTATCACCCAAGAGGTGTGGTAGATCTGTAATTTTCAACAAGTAGGGCATCACATGATTCGAAAATGGCGAGTTACGTTGGGGTTACGTCGGTAGACTTTAGCTGATTGGCTGACGAAGTCACGTGGTATTGACTTCTGGAAATTCCCTCTCGCACTTGCCGAAAGTAGGCTGTAAATGGATACACACGATCCCAGGGCCAGTCTTACCGCGTATAGATGACCGAGATGGTTACAGGTTGGAAAGAGTCTGTCCACGGGCGATAACTGCACGAGACCGTGTGACATTGCCTTAGATTCGTACCCAGCTCCAATTCGCTATCGCTCTATGGAGACTAGTTATCGACCAACCTCCCCACAGCGCATGCTCCATTTCGCAGGCTCCAATAACATCCCTGCCTCCAATAGCGGAAGTTGACCTTTACTACGTTGCTATGACGTATAGGGGAAACCAACCAACGCACGGTTCAGTTTGAATCCGACCAAACGACTCCTTTAGTGTTGCACATGAGCGAACTACTTTTCATATGCTCTGTCCAGATAAACAGGGAAAATTATCTCCAGATAATTCTTTTTAACGCTAGGTCAACGGAGGTATTATGCAGACTTGAAAAGTAATCAAAATTTTCGTTAAACATCTATTTTACTATATATGATGTCACTTCCGGCGATGTGCGCGAAGGCCCCGAATCCGGTCCAAAAATCTGACTGGTGGCTGGGGTGTTATTAGACCCCCAGCGAGGTGGTTGGTTATCGACAGGCCTTTTAAATCAGCACTGCACAGTGATTGGCCCATGGTATTCTCCACCCGCCATGCCCCTCCATGCTTGTTTGGACGTCGTGGTAGTCGTAGAAGCGAGGGCTTTATTTAGGAAACATACCATAATCGCTCATCGCTCATCAAATCTTACAAAGGATCTATATAATACTTGGTGGATTGGTGGCCGTAGCGCTCAAGGCCCTTTATCGCACCATAGACGAGTACTGGTCACTGGATACACACGAACAACAACAACACATATTGACATTGGTCTATTTACCGGTCTAGATTTAGACCGGTAATTCAGCCAATCAGAGAATACAAAATGCCTGTCGCTTACTAGACCCCAACGGTGCGTGTGAGTTGGGGACTAGGTACGAGTCTAACATTGCCTCTGCCGTGTGACATCAGCGCGTGATCGTGTGATATCGGCGCGAGACCATGGGACATCATATTGACGAACGGTTTTTTCATAAGACATCGAGAATTGCGGAATATCACGTGATGGTGCCTCAACCAATTAAAATAAACGAATACACAGTGAGGTATAATAATATACAATTATTGCATGTTATAGAGTGGGACATCACGATTTGTCAGATCGAGGCAAATGATGTGCAAGAGCGCGCAGCGCGAGTTGTACATCACTTGTCGAGAGCTGACAAATCGTGATGTTCCACTCTACAACATGCAATAGTTGTTTTATTATACCGAATGTCCTATTTGAATAAAATGGGGACTTTATAATCATGTGAATGAGGATGGTACGGTGAAATAAGCATATCGTGTTCAACACTGCGCGACCGTTGTTGATTTCAAAACGCCGCGTCAAGATCGACTGTTCGACCTCGGCTTGTTTGTCGACTCAATCGCATAATTTGGATGAGTAACGTTCTCGGTGATCTTACGTACCCTTTCAAAAGATGCCAAATTTATTTCAGTCAATTACCAAATCACACTGACTAATTTCTATCACCAACGAGCCGACGCACATCGGCGGGTTGGCGCGCACTATGGGAGGCAACTCGTGGTCCGACAGATGTCGCCGTGGAACAAATGTCATGTTCAACGCTCTGCCGTGGTACATGACATTTATTCAACGTTAAGGCAAGATATGACTGCATCATCACTGAACATCACGATTTGTAGTATGACACCTGACAGGCTGTCAACCAATGAAAACATTACGAATTTACATGAGGTATAATAATAGCCGTTGCCCAAGTGGTGCCAGTTTGTTCCATAACAAGTGGTATATTAGGGAGATTTATCGTCTTCATACACAAGCCGGCTTCTCCGTCCACACTAATTCGAAGTGCGAATGGAGAAATCGGCTTATGTATGAAGAAGGAGAATTAGGGACTGCTATCTGAACTCCAACCGTTGGGAAACTGGAGGAGGTCAGCTTCTTCCCCTCATCCTCCATAATGCAGGTCTGTATATTTCTGCGGTTGATAGTTGTTCGTTGATGTTCGTCATGTAAAACCCATACCGCTCATGCCGTTCACATATATATGGTGTTCTATTTGGGCCAAGTTTGCGTCGCGTGGCGACTTTTAGAAACTCGCCACTCACCACGCGCCGTGGACCTCTCCGGCGCGCGGCGACTGGCGACTTTCTGCTATCTCTTAACCTGCAAAAACTCGCCAGTCGCCACCCGCCGTAAAACACGGCAAGTTTCGCTCTATCTCTTAACCTGGAAAAACTCGCCGCGCGCCACTCGCCGGATGAACCACGCCGCGCGGCGACTGGCGACTTTTGACTTCTGGAATTCTCAGGACTTTTTCTCAAGTGCGCATGCCCGGGGAGCATCAATTATCGGAATATTTTGTTCGAAACATGCTGTTATTTAAGTTACTTTTGAATCTCTTCCTCGTGCATGTAACTAATTTTGAAGATGTAAGCTATCTGTAATGATTAATATAGTTGTTTTTTGAAATAAGTTCTTTTTAATGCAAGCATATAAGGAAAACCTAATTTTGTCAAATGTGCAGATATTTTTTTATTAAAATACTCGTTATCCGTTTCTGTGCAGAACTTGCATACTCTCGTTATTTCCTGCTGGTATATTTTAAAAAGTTTCAGTTCTTCTTAACACCAAGACAACATTTTCAATCGTTTTTTTCATTCGTTTTATATAAGTGCCTATATATATTTATAAAACAGCATATCGTTTTCAATTCAGAATGAATCGCTTTGAAATTGTTCCTTATTTAAAATACAATAAAGCACTCCACGCGGGAATTTTGTTTTACAAGATAAAAGCAACGTCAACTAATATGGTGTATGAAATATTAAGAAAGCGAATTGAGCGTCGTCGTCATATTGATTAAAAAAGTAAGAAAAAATGCTAACATTTTCTTTGGATGATTGAATTTCTCTCTTCGTAAGTTTTATGTGAAAGAGTCTTTGTATAAGAGATCCTTTATTGCCGTTTTAATCCCTAGAGCGGCTCTTTGTTGGGTTGATATTTCCTGTATCACCAAACCTACAAACTATCAAGACCCTATTTTTAAAGATGAAAAGACGTATTTCTTTCAACAGTTTCCATATCTTTTTACTTCCTCAAATTCTATGAGATCGTGACTGTGATTTATGATATTGCAACTGCATAATTGATGCTCCTCGGGCATGCGCACTTGAGAAAAATTCCTGAGAATTCCAGAAGTCAAAAGTCGCCAGTCGCCGCGCGCCGTGGTTTGTCCGGCGAGTGGCGCGCGGCGAGTTTTCCAGGTTAAGAGATAGAGCGGAAACTCGCCGTGTTTTACGGCGCGTGGCGACTGGCGAGTTTTTGCAGGTTAAGAGATAGCAGAAAGTCGCCAGTCGCCGCCCGCCGGAGATGTCCACGGCGCGTGGCGAGTGGCCAGTTTCACTACAATCAAAAGTCGCCAGTCGCCGTGCGCCGTGGTTTATCCGGCGAGTGGCGCGCGGCGAGTTTTTCCAGGTTAAGAGATAGAGCGAAACTCGCCGTGTTTTACGGCGGGTGGCGACTGGCGAGTTTTTGCAGGTTAAGAGATAGCAGAAAGTCGCCAGTCGCCGCGCGCCGGAGAGGTCCACGGCGCGTGGTGAGTGGCGAGTTTCTAAAAGTCGCCACGTGACGCAAACTTGGCCCAAATAGAACACCATACATATAAACACAATTCAAAAATCGTCTTCTTCCCAGGTGTACATCCTGAAAATGGTTAGGAATGAACACCAACATGTAGAAAACGCCAACAAATTTCATGCTGATTTACACTGTATTACAGGGAACTGTTTTATAGTCTGGTCATGTTGAGCTGGCCAACATTCAAACACTGATGTGAAATCAAGGGCGTCGTTAAAAGGCCGGGGAAGGGGGGGGGGTCGCTTAGTGAGAATGACTCCCTCTCAGCGCTGAACCGTATGTTTCCTATGTTTGGACAGCACAGTCCTGCATGGGCTCTCTAATAAGTAAGCATACGAAAGGACTCCCTCTCAAGAAATCCTGGCGACGCCCATACAAATGGTGTTCACTATCTACCGGACAGGTGTACCTGCATCCATCAGCTGGGTACATCCATTTCTCAGGGTTATTCTATTCTTACCGCTTTCTGTATATTCACCACTTGTAGGAACAGAGTATACGTATTCACCATGGTGTACATCGTCATCCCTTTACTCGTCTTGTGTTTGACAAGTGTGGATGTCAACGGTTGCTTTGGTCGCAGAGGTAGCGGCACTACACCTCCTCCAACCAGTACCGGTACAACATGTAAGTTTTATCCTCTGAATCCACGAAATTTGGGTTCCCGACATTTCGACAGGCGACATTTCGGCCCGTGACATTTCAGCAGTCTTTTGTTCGCCACATCTCAAGAATGAGTAGGGCCTATGTTCAGGTACACCAGAATTACATCACACATGCATGTGGTCATGAATCAGAATCCAGTTTTGTGCCTACCCCAAAGTGTTTTTGGGTGTCTTGAAAAGAGTTCTATTTCAATTAATTAAAAAATAATGCCATTAAAATCAGTGGCATTGTTTTTGCTGTTATTTCAGACGGACAATGCATTCCATTTTGCCATTCAGGATTGTCTCGAAGAATACACATGTATACATACATCCATGAATAATAAATAACTCACATGTTTGATGTAAGTTTGGTGTACCTATGCCACAGTGACTTGGGTGGCGGGGGTATCTTCGTCGATGTTGTTGTTGTTGTTGTTGTGATTATATATTTTTTTTCAAGAATATAATTATTTTTCACCTTTTCATACACCACAATGACTGTCATAAAAATGCTCTCTATACGCCCCACATCGATCTACATACCCCTCCTCGACTAGATCTCCATCTGTAATATCAAGTAAGGAAACTTCAATGTTAAAGCCGTATACCGACTTTCGCCACGAATCCCAGTACACGAGGGAATTCGGGTGTCTTCAGACAACCAACAGTAAATGGATGAGCAGAAAACTCAACGGGCGTGGAGAATGCCATGAGGTAAGTTTTCCTGCATTCGAAGCCGTTCGGGCTCGATTTCAAAGGTCTAAGGAAGTCTTTCATCATTTACTGGAAACCAGCCATATCGTGGAGAATGTATTACCGCGGACCGTGTACCGAGATTCGTGGCGAATTCTTTAACATTGGGGTTTCCGCACTTGATATTACAGATGGACATCTAGTAGAGGAGGGGTATGTAGATCGATGTAGGGCATATATAAAGCATTTTTATGACATCCACTGTCATTGCGGTGTATGAAAACGTGGGAAATAATTATATTCTTGAGAAAAAAAAATATATCTATATATAATCACAAAAACAACAGCATCGACGAAGACACCCTCTACCACCCAAGTCACTGTGACCTATATGCCTACTCTTTCCTGCGATATGACGAATAAAATTTCACTGCCGAAAGGTCGCGGCCCGAAATGTTGTATCCACAGGTACTTCTATCTACCGTTCTATATGTTCCACCCCCAACCATGGTTGGGGGTGGAACATAGAACGGTAGATAGAAATCCCTGTGGTTGTATCCCTTCACTCACTGCCAAAATGTCGCCTGTCGAAATGTTCGCACATCGAGCCATGTATCTAGATGTTGCTGATAACGGGCAGATTTAGCTCAAGTTGGGGTTAGGTGGGGTGTGGGTCGGGGTGGTGGACTGTGAATCCCTGAACTCAAAGGGGTGGTGTAGACTGGGGCTTGTTGTTGATGATGATGGTGATGGTAGTGAAGGGGGAAGGGTGCATGTGTGGATCCCTACGAGGGAACTCTTTTGACATGGCTTCTACAGGAAACAAAATATGAGCCGCGGAGACCAATGAACATTTATTATGAAGGTCTAATTGGTTATTGATTAGGGATGTCGTGAAACGGTACAATCAATGATCAGCTGGCTGTTCATTGTTCACGATCGTAACATGTTCAGTGCGATCGCCTACACAATTTTGCCAACCGAGAATTGAACCCTGTGATAAAGCAGTGTCTCTACCTGTTATACGCACCACTATATAGCAGGTATAGCGAAGAGCGACCTTCCGGGTTCCAAGCAATTCATATTAAGTATGGACACCATTTTGTCAGGTGCTCAGTTGTCAGCACCTGACAGTGTCTGATCTTCAAATTGCAGAATCGGCATACTTCAAAGTTATCGTAGAATGGCGACAGTACTCTCGTTGCTGCGGATGCCATCTTAGTTGTCAGGGGAAGCATCCGACAAGTTCGCCGGTGTGGTATTGAAACTTGTCAAAACTCATAATCTAGCTATCAGCTTCTTATGCATTACCGAAATTGACAAGAGTATTCCGGTTTCTTGGTTGTTGGGGTATAAGAATCGCGGGAAATCTTCATGCATCCGAAAATCAAGATGGCCATATCAGAAAACCTATACCTGCCATTTTTGGTTGCGTTAATCCCTCAAATTAATCAGGTGGGAAATAATTAAATTGTCTTTGGTCAGTGACGGCCATATTGGTTTAAGGAGTTACAACCACTCTTGAATGTCCGGTCATTGAGTATGTATGCCAAGTGATACACAGTGTTCGTCTCTTTTTGAAAGGAGAAGAATGACGTATGATAACGAAGTCCATCAATATGGCCGCCAAACCATTCAGTCAATGGGAAAACCGAACATTGGTTTCATGCTTACACATTATCCAGCACCCACCTGTGGAATTTCAAAGCGATCGATGAATTAACTTTCCCACGAAAAGAGCCATGTATGGCCATTTTATCGACAACAGATATATCCTCACTCTTCTTGGTTGCTATGCAGGCCTATCTTTACATGTATTCAACCATTTTTGGCGTTTGAATCTGATATCATTTCGATAGGTCGACAAAGGCCATGATGTTTTTCGGAGCAAATCCTCAAGAAACACCTATAGAATGATCCATCTCTATTGATCTATTGTCCCATTTCAAGTCGATCGATGAGAGGTTCCGGACAAAAAGCTTTTTTGTGAATTCTGGACTTGCACGAAATTCAAGATAATCCTTGAAAATGGAGCTGGGCCGATAGTGCCGGCAGGTGCAAGTGTCCATGGTCTAAGTGTTAAAAGATAGCAAAACATGTCGTCTATTTTAAAGCAAATTAGATTAGATGCCTATGGCGAATGTCTCTTCGTTTGATATATTCTTCAATTTATTGGACAAAAAAAAGAAGACCTTTTTACGTCCATTTTAGAGAGGTGGTTCTCTGTAGCCTGTTGAAACGTGATGACTTTGTATCCCACTTCTATCCCATGATACAATGTACGTCAATTAGAAAGGGCAGGTGGAG
This sequence comes from Hanleya hanleyi, assembly GCA_036873755.1. Lineage (NCBI taxonomy): Eukaryota > Metazoa > Mollusca > Polyplacophora > Lepidopleurida > Hanleyidae > Hanleya > Hanleya hanleyi. The sequence goes on from JAVTVY010022186.1 coordinate 55,954, forward strand.
ATCATACTATCATTCTATTCAATTACCATGTCACCTCTCTCATGTAACACGGCACCAATTTAATTGCCAAAGAGAAATTAAACATTTATAAACAATGTTTCTATTTATAACCAAACCAAACCTGCTTTGCTATATGCCTTAATTCCGCCAGGAATATACCATACAAACGCCAAACGGAAGTTTAAAACAAAAGTAATCTCCCCCTGGGGAGTTACCTCCCCTGGGAGTTATCTCCCTTTGGGGAGCTCTCTCATCTCAGACAGGACACATAAGGCCAGCTCCCAGTATACACTTCCTCTTTTCTCATTGATATAAACCGAGACCTGTGGTGTACAAGGCCGCGGAGTGAGGGGAAGGATGGGAGGGCCATCAGAGCAAAGCAGGTTTGGTTTGGTTATAAATAGAAACATTGTTTATAAATGTTTAATATTTATTTCCCAAACCTACACCTGCTTTGCTATATGCCTCACTACCAACATATGGAGGTGGGAACCTCGGTCTTGTTGTATTTGCAATGGCAGGCTGAATATCCGCTGAGATAATCACAAACAAGACACAATAATATTCAACAAGAAAACCCTGGTCGGAGACGCCGAAGGTAGTCATGGATATAAGAAGTGGCTACTTATCTTGTTGCATGTCTTCATGCATGTAGCTGTGGTCTTGGATGTGGAGCACAATGTTACCAGCCGTACAGGACTCTTGCCGCAATGAGTACTTGGAAGACAGCATGTATGAGTTGGGATCTTCTTTCGCCAATGTAGCATACAAGGTGTCCAGCTCTGTGATCGTGGTTGTGGTGCGCAATATTACCGCCATAGTAACTCAGGTACCTGAGCGCCATGAGTTCGGAGGTAAGCATGTATGAGTTGGGAAGAAACCTCCATCGTACCATACAAGGTGACCAACTGACACCATCGTCAGTCCACATTCCGCCTTACGTCCAACTCTGTGTACTTTAGTCCCTGATGCTGACACTGGTCTGTTGAGAGTTGACAGCGGAAGCTCTGAGTCTACTCTACGTCTTCGTCAACCCTCTGTACTTTACTGTTGCTGACACTGGTGACCTGAAAATAAACATTATTAATACTCACAAAAGTGTCAGTTCTTTGTACGTTGAACTTGTGAGTTGACCGCAAGGTGACTCAGCTGAGATGATCTAGAAGGTCATAGCTTTAACCTGAAAAGACACAAGCAAATCTGCAGTAAAGGCAAAGATTAAAAGTCACAATTGTGTCAGGCCATAATCGATAACTTGAGAGATGGTGGTTGGCCAACTGACCGCTTCTCTCTTGCAGGAAACAAGCCTATGTTTATGTATACTATGATTGTCTTTTTGAATTTGATGCTAATACTGTTCTGTGGAAAATGGAATAGGTCTTTGGATTATGGACGCGGATATTCTCTAATGGACGACGGCTGGATTATGAATGACGGACTAGACGCTTGTAATTGTCTTAGGTGGCCTTAAATGATCACAGATATGACAATAAATCTCAACAAAAAGAACCCTGCTCGGGATGCAGTGGGTAATTATGGAGTAGTAATAGAAGTTACTTATCTTTTGAATGTCTTCAACTCTGTGATCGTGGATGTGGTGCACAAATTTTACCAACCCGCAGGGACCCAGGCACTGAGGCAACTATAAGGTATGCTAAAGTAAACGATGTACGAATCGGAAGGGCATTAGAGCGCCTTCGTAGCATACATGGTGACCAACTTATAACCACTCTCAGTCCACAAACCGACTGAAGTCAACTCTCTGTACTTTAGTCCCTGTCGCTGACACTGGGCTGATGTGAGTTGACAGCGGTTGTACTGAGTCTACTCTACGTCTTCGTCAACCCTCTGTACTTTAGCTGTTGCTGACACTGGAAACCTAAAACAAAACATATTACTCACAACAGTGTCAGTTCTTTGTACGTTGAACTTGTGAGTTGACCGCAGGTGACTCAGCTGAGATGATCTAGAATAAGGTCATAGCTTCAACCTGAAATGACACAAGCAAATCTGCAGTAAAGGCAAAGATTAAACTCTCCATTGTGTCAGGCCTTGATTGATGACTTGAGAGTCGATGGCTGGCAAGCTGACCTATTACTCCTTTCTTAGGCGATCATGTAGTATGTGGACATATAATATGACTGAGAGATGAGATGAGATGATACAGCAAGCTGGCTGACTTGCTGCGATGATGAAAAATGCCCCCCCCCCTCTCTTTTTTGAAAAGCTACTTGACCACGTGCTGGGCAGCCACCAGCGGCCCAAGCGTGGTCACTCTATCTGATTGCACTGACATATCTCTCAGATAGAAATTGGTGAACGTGGAGTTTGTCGTCCAAGCACGGGACTAGACAATGTCATGGAGGGACAAGTTCTTCCATAAAGGCCATGACGTAGCGATGGCACGAATTTCTGAGAAGAAGCAGTAGATAGTAGTGGGGGAGCGTAAATGGCCAAAAGATATGACCACTTTATGGTCTTCTTCAACCACGAAGCAATGGTATTCTTAGTAATGTCACGCACTGCATACGGTCGAAGGGACAAGAATAATAGACGACGAGAGCCCCGGCCGGGATCGGTACGAGTGAGATAGAAACGATAACTCTTCTCGCGACTCTACCCACTCGGCCAGCTCATACTCGTACTGGCGTATGGCTCGAACAGGGAATAACAGAAAAATCGTCTTCAAAGTCATGCACGAAGTCTGATAACGCAGGAATGGAGTACAAACGTAGAGCACACGGACCTAGGCGAACAGACTCATTTTTGGCGATGAACACAGGAATGGGTCGAAAGGGAAAGCGAGACCAATCCGCCGTCCAGGTAATAGATGATCTCTCAAGAGCATGAAGTTGAGACACTCTAGATGCCAAAGCAAAAACGGCCAGAAAAAACAGTCTTGTAGGCAAAAGCTTTTAGAGAAGCGGACTGCAAGGGTTCAAAGGGCGGACGAATCAGAGCACACAGAACCACACCAATATCCCATTTCGGTAACAGCTGGCGAGTACGGCGAGACCGTAACGCGAAGGCCCGAATGAGCGCAGCGATATTGTCATTTAGACTAATGTCGATGCCGGCAGAAAGACGTAAAACCCTAGCCAAAGTAGATCGATACCCCTCAATGGTGCTGATTTGAAACTTCTTATCACGATGAATGTGAAGGAGGAAGTCAGCTACTAAGGAAATAGAGGCAGAGTCGGGATCGGCATCACGTTCACGGCATCAAGTGACGAAATAGGTGCATTTCACTTGATAGAGCTGCGATGTGGAAGACCGATTGGTAGAAAACATCGTCTTTTTTTTTCTTTTCAAAATTGATGTGAAGTCTGGCAATCAACCTAGACTATAGCCGGAAATGAACACCCCACATGACGATGTGGCGGGACTGCCACCAAAAACAGAGGTGGAAATAGAGACGTCAATACCAGCACTAATGGATTGAGGGATGACGTCTGTAATAAGACAGAAGGAACTGCAGTGACCGAATCAGGATACGACCGTAATGATTAAGGTCCTGCGTAAAAATGACAAGAGCTACCAGTTGACGACAAAACAACTATAATGCCCACGTCTAAAACTGGTCCAACGGTCTATACGGGACGAAGCACTTGGTGGAGAGAGTCGAAAAACTGTCCCCAAAGTAACGACGAACCCACGGTAATCCCCCCATAATTCGACCACCGGAAGTGCAACAAAAATTGGTTTATATGTGACCAAAAATCTTGACGGCACCAGCTACAAGGTGTCACAATCCGTCACCATATGGCTTACTTCAATTAGAATGAAGAATGGGACTGTTACTTTTTCTCGCGTCTGAATAACAGAGTTGAAAAGTGAACTCCCTGTGATCGAACCACTAGGGGCACCACCGCAAGTAAACCTCGATGTGAAAGCCCCAAGATGGAGAAAAACGCCCAGACTATAAAAGTGATACAAGGGCGATGCTGACTCCGAACGGAAGGACTTGCCACACAAACCGACGACCGACGATGGTGAATCGTAGGAAAAACGCCGAAAAACGAGGATGAATGGGTAAAAGATGCATCTCGCCTTTAAAGCGATGGGGGTCAGCCCAGCGATAAAGAAAAACGCATCAACCGAAACGTCTTATTAGAAAAACACCGAAATCGAGAGACGTGCAGGCGAACAAACGTCGAAGTCTTTATGACAATCAAGAAAAAGATCTAGAAATGGAGACCGGAACTGTCGAACTTGACGACCCTGATAAGGGGGTATAAAAGAACGACGTTATGGCGTGCGGGAACGTCTAACAGATGTATGAGAAAGACGTACAGGAGTAAGAGGACCACGTGGCGGCGTAATGGAACGTCGCGACGTAATGCGAAACGCGAAAGGCGTTGCTTCGGCGAAGTGATTTTCCCAAATTGTAACAAATCAGTTCAATTTATTGTACATACATGTATACGCTCACAAAGGAGCAGGGTAAACCTTAAAAATGTACGAGAAACGACGTTGAACAGAACAAGAACGACGTTATGGAAAAACAACTGAAGATGAATCTAAAAGACTGTAAAGCCGAAACTGGAAAAAAATCACAGTGGAGTCCGAAACAAAACAGCCGTAGTATGCGAGACTTGTAATGAGATTTGAAACGCATCTAGGAGAATGAACACATTCATTGTCCCCAGCGTTAATCGAGAGCGTTACTCAGCCTGGTAGTAACATCCCCGACAATCAACACAAAGAAACTTCCAACGTAAACTAGGAAGATCTTCAATAAAATTTTTAAAAATTCCCGAAGAAAGGAAATACATTTAGATGTCTCTCGCCGGTAGATGAACTAAAAGGTCATAAACTTCATAAAATTGAATTGACCAAACCAAAACAATGTTCAATCTAGAACCGCCCCCTAATTAGAGGACCAAACTACATATAAGTCCTCAAATGGAATAGATGAAATTATCATCCGGAATAAAAATTAAGATCAATTTTTATACAAATGCTGTAGACCAAAAGATGTTTGGACGAGGCTATCGAGGAGAAAAACATTGCTAAAGAGCAGTCTGTGGTTCTTCTTACAAGGCTGAACCGGTAAACATACTCGGACGCAAGTAACATACGAAGAACAAGAAACCCGCCCGATGGAACAAACTTATGCTGTCCCAAGCAGATGATTGAGAAACTTCAGGCTGATCCCGACACAGACAGGGTAAAGATCAATCCTAAAGATTTCTCGGAAAATAAACTCACTCAAGCTAATAATAATAATTTCTCAGAAAGAAGAAAATAAAATTAAAGCTCAACCCAATTTGAATTGTACGTCTAATTCAATATACCGATGGGAAAATTTGGTTGTGAAAAAATAAAAATATCACAATGCAATATTTACTAGCAGAAAAATGTATTCCAAAGAATAGCACATTTTTCTTAATAAAGAACTCGTGATCTCTTTTGTTGTTCAACACACCCTTGATTACACAAAGAGAGTAATAATGTAGCTCATTAAAATGTAACAAAGAGCCGTAGTGTATAGCTTTGACTTGTGATGACGAAGACAAACGCAACAACAACACACGTAAAATCAAAGACAGAGAAAAAACTCTGCAAGTTCTCTCTTGATCACATGATATCAAATAAACAGAGTAACATTTGATATAACAAGAGACTAAATTTTGATAGGAGCAATGAACTGAATGCATAGAAGAAAAACTACCAAAAACTGGGGAAAATCCGGAACACAACAACAACAACAACAACACAACGAAAAAATGACGGTCTGCAAATTCCCTGCAGAACTTGTAATTCTCCGAAGTTATAATACGTTGAAGCATTTTTATTCCGTGAAGAAAAATCTTTGTTCAATTTCGTACAGTTCAAACGTAATAAAAATAACCTCCTGAATGAACTGTCTGGAACGAGAACGAGAACGGCGTTGCGATGAAACAATAGTGACGATCAGAAACACGGGAATGACGACGTGACGTGTCAACATACGCCGAAAGTGGAGGTTGTAAATCCGTAAACCGAACAATTACAGTCGAGTTCGCACGCCCTTCCATAGAATGAGAGGCTGTTTTCTTTTTAGACAAAATAGCAGAGGAAGATTTAAATCGTAAAGGAGATACAGAACGATTTTTATTCCTATTGTAAGAAGCTGGAGAAAGACCAAATGACAAAGGAGTCGGTGAACTACACGCGGTGAGATCAAATTCTTTTGTCCGTCGGAGACAATGGAGTGTTCCGACCGCCGCGACCTGGCCTTCGTCTGTCTGAACAAAGAAACCGGTTTCCCAGACAATGCTATACCAGAGAAGGCTAGACTTTCAAGCACACTCTGGTTATCTACCTGTAGGACGGTACCACTAGGGGAAATATTACCAGACACAGAAGAAGGTGCCGGACTTTTCAATTTAGGAGACAAATCCAAAACGGGACCTCTATAATATTGATGTCTTTCACTAAGGCAATTTCAAAAACGCGTCTATCGACCTCCGATAGATCGAGGTTTTCAGTAGCCTGCAGTAGGTAAGACCTACGTGCTTAAGCATAATTTTTCCAAGTACATGAATCCCAAAAATTCACACATGTGTTATTTCGATAGCATAATTTAGCTTTACACGCGAAACAACGTGTGTGGGCGTCTAAGCGTGTCGAAACTCGCCCACACGAACGGCAAGACAATTGGGATAGAATACTCAGACATAATTCAAGAAAAACTTTTCCGTAAATAGAGTACAAATTTAACAACAACAACTAGCTGTATGGAACTCCCTGATGTAACCACTGGAGGTTACAAACGAGAAAAGAGGAAGTGTATACTGGGAGCTGGCCTTATGTGTCCTGTCTGAGATGAGAGAGCTCCCAAAAGGGAGATAACTCCCAGGGGAGGTAACTCCCAAGGGGAGATTACTTTTGTTTTAAACTTCCGTTTGGCGTTTGTATGGTATATTCCTGGTGGAATTAAGGCATATAGCAAAGCAGGTGTAGGTTTGGGAAATAAATATCACTGGACAGGCAAAGCCGGACGAACAACTCCAGTAAGCTGTATTTTGTTGTGTCAGGTCAGATACAGGACTTCATGCCTTGCGGGCACCAGTGATGGGCATTGACAATTAAAGTCAGTTCATCACGTGATTGAAAGAAGGATAAAACGTCACAAGGGATTAGGTGGTCGAGTTATGAGGCCAAAAAATGAGGACCAACCGAGACCTGAACCTCGGCCCCTTGGTGCTAAAAGGAGAAGTGGCGCTTAAATAGGAAAAACTCCCGTAGATGTTACGTGGTGTAGCCAAAATTTTATTTCTGCATTTCTGCACAGACAAACTACCCATGTTTTATATCAGTAAACTCTCACAGTTGTAGTGACGTAACACAGCGTCAATGCACGTGTGATACGAGTCTGTTTGTTTGTTTTTGGATTTCGTATGCATTTTAGCACGGATTGTTTTATATATCTAAAATATGACACCTTGAACCAAATTATAATGGAATATGACACATTGAACCAAATTATAATGGAATATGACACCTTGCACCAAAGTAATATTTCGATTTAATATAGTGACTTTGAAAACAGGAATAAAGAAATACATTTGTGGATTTACTAATAATACTTGAGGATGTCCGCTGCTGGTAAATCGAAGTAATTAACTTTTTTAATAATGTGTGTTTTTGCATTCATAATAGTCTAATATGACGGAAAACAAAGAAAAAAATACAGGTTGGTGTGCATTTTTCAGCTGTAGGCAACTTTAAGTGGACTGACCCATGCTCCATTTTTACTCCTCAGCCCTACGAGCTCAGGAGTATTGTTGTGGCCCTGGGGATGTGTCTGTCCGTCTGTCCGAGCCGTATCTCAATAACTATTTCTAGGAAGTTCATGAAACTTACAGGTTATGATCCTTTTATTTTTTTATTTTTTTTATTATTCTACCATTTTCCAGTCTCCTAAAAACGGATCTACAAGTATGCATATATTAGCTCTATTTTTATACTGATTTACATACTCTTACTAGCTTGTAGCCAATCAAGAGCTCCATAGTAAAGCTGTATTTCAGCCATTGGTTCAGTGTAGTGAATGACTGGTCATTGGTTTGGTCTAGAAGTCTATATTCCTCTGCATATTCAGTAGTACGGTATTGCCAGACTAATTGTCGTATCCCTACGCTGTTGAGAAAAAAATAGTCCGATATTAAAACTGTGAAAATCGACTTGTTATTTCGTCTAAAAGTTCTCAGAATGGATTTGAACGATAATAAACGCCTGTTTTATCGGAAAAGGTCAACTTGTACTTTGTCTTGTAACAGAATTGTAGGAACCTGTGAGATTCTGTCAAAAACGAAAGTAGTGCCCATGTGTTTGTGCTTCCTGTCAACACATCCGATGATGGAGTTGAGTTTTCAGTTGTAAAATGAACTGTGGTCGTCGGCCAGTACAAGCGGTGTCTCGCATAACAAGTCCTCTAAAATATACTTCATGGAAGATAGGGAAAGGTATGGCCAACACAATAAATCAACGCAAACATCATCGTTGTTGTTGTTGTTGTTGTTGCACTGACGCTAATGCATTACCAATGAAGATTCGTCAGGGGAGTTTCTATCTCACATTATGATGGGATGTGATTTTCGGCTATCGGAGCCAGTTTTTCTTAGAGAAGTGAAATTCTCCACAATATCTATATGTAGTTTGTGCATTTTTATTCTGAAATTTGAAGGAAATCTGTTCAGGATCAAAGAAAATCTCCAATACCTCACGTGGGTTTTTTTTTCAAAGCTCAATGACGTTGGGCTTGCAATGTTGTAACATTGTGACTAGGCACTATGAATATAACATGTGAGGTATTGGAGGTTTGTTTTGATTCTGAATAGATTTCCTTCGAATTTCAGAATAAAAATGCACAAATTACATAGAGATACTGTGGGGAATTTCACTTCTCTGAGATGAACTGGCTCCGATATTTAGCCGAAAATCCCATCCCATCGTGATACAGCTCAGTAACTCTAGCCGGTTGTAGTTATTTCTTTCATCCCATGGGCCATGTGTAACATTTAAAAAAATTACATTTTTTTCTTAAAAATATATAAAACAGGGGTTGAATTGTGAATAATATTGTGAATATTTTTTGATAATAATTGTTCGTTTCACGTTAACATCAACTGCTTGACAGGATATGGGGCAACAGATAAACAGAGGACAAATAGACAAAAGACCTGTCCGACACTTAGTTTCAGGCCAGGGCAATAAGATCACAACTGTAGATATGTGGATACCTTGTCACTTTTTATACCCCTGTACATAGTTGAGGGTATACTGGATTCCGACTGTCTGTCCGTCCCTGTGTCAGTGTATCCATCCATTCATCTGTCTGAGTTGTGGCTTGGGTTTGCTTTTCGCATGCCATAACTCACTGCTACTTATCCAAACTTCTACACCCATAAAAACATCTTGGTGTAGACTGTTAAGGGGCTGAAGAATTGTAGCACCGCTGTTGCCTCATGTTTAAGAAGGAGGGGGACCAGAGAGATTTTGACATTTTTTGTCAGGTTGAAATTTTCAAAAAGTCACTAAATTATCATGTGCCCATTATTTCATCTCAGAAAGATAGAAAATATGACTATTTCTTTGAATGAACTCGATAAAATGATTTTGTAGAGCAAAATTGACCAAAAATGTAGTGGATTTCTCGAAGTAAAATTTGGAAATTGAAGAAAGTTGTATCATCTCTTCGTTGAAGGCAAACAAGGATGACCTACTTGAGATTGTTGGGAAATAGAATGCTACATGTGGTCAAACCAACTGAATTGTTCAGAAAAATGGCGATTCACATTTCTTCCTGCTCAGGTGGACTTTTTCCGGCCTCGAGGCATTAACCCTTCACATAAACATGAACACCTGTCAATCAAAGTTAATCTCAATGAGACAGTCATTCAACATGTTGTTGTTGTTTTGTGTTGTTTTTGGCACATGGTCCGGAGGGTTAATGGCATTTAGGTACGCACGTTTATATTCACCCATTCTCATCGACAAACGTTTTCAGAACACGCGAGCGGAATGCAGAACCATTCCGGTGTGGGAGCTACTCACCGAAATTCACTATACTATCATCTTTGTTGTCTAGATTTGATGTAATTAGACGGATGAGCTGTTTTTCCTGAGTTTCACAAATCACCGAATCTGGCGCAATTTCTCGAGAAGAAGGCAACTGGGTATTTAGAGTAAGGCCGCTCAAAAAGTAGATCTCCAGAGAGGTTGACAAAAGTGATTTTCTGCAATGAAACTGTCGAAATAAATATTTTGCATGCTAAATATCAGCATATTTTACTGAACTATGATGCCTCTTTGATGTTTATACATGATATGGACGATATCTTCGACATGCCTATTTGGGCGTATGAATATTATTAACATGTGATGGGTCACCTTGTTTGGAAAAGAAGCACGCTTTGTCACTTTCCAACCTGTGTGATTTCGAAGCGCTGAATTCGATTTCTATGTCAACAGCTGGACTGAAAAGTACGTCTCTAACTGTGTATTTGTGGAAAATTTGAATTTGGTATCTGCTATAGGTTTTTTTCTATTGAATTATCTTTATTTCCTTGTGACGTAGAAGGCAAAATGGCGAAATTTCAGCGGTCATTTGTGTTCACTTGCACAGTCGAATATGTAATTACGACTACGTGCTTCAGGCGAAATGGATCATTTTGCTCGTAGGATCTCCAAAACTTAGTTGAGACATTTTATTTATCCTTTTCCTGGCCTATTATAGTATTTATTTTCTGAAAGTCGCTTCCGAAATTCTTTGTCATTTCGTTTCATTTTTGCTTTACAAAGGTATTGAAAACATTTTTCCCCCAAAAAATAAATACATATTTTGTCATTTCATGTCTCGTGTTATCATTGTGTCATAAAATTGTCATTATAATGATGAGGGACGTTTTTGGAAATTTAGACTTGGCAAAATTTTTTGAAAATCTCGAAGATCCTGATTCTCCATAACGCAGAAAACATAGTTTTGAAGCATATTCATGAAAAATTCATATAAATAGTATTTATTTTTTTCTTATATTCTAACTGTTTGCAGATAATCACAATGTTATCAAAATTTGTCAAACTGGATGGATGTTGCTGTGCAAAATTCTAGGCTAGAAGGCGTAAAAAGAATACCCATCTCTAAACCTAGGAAAGAGAGATAACCTATAGCAAAAACAGTCAAAATGGCCGTCAAAGCCAAGAATCACCAGTGGAAATCCGAAAGGGAGTTTTTCGTATATGTAAACGTAACTACTCCTTTTTCATGCAATACAGGAACAGCAATTGCGTACACTTCGATATCCGATACTTTACCGTATACCGTTCGGTCTTCATCCGGCGGAGAAGATTCGAGAAATATGATAACTTACAGGCTTTTCATACCACTTCTGAAACATATATTGTCTGGGCTTATAAAGATACATTGTATGAATCACCCAAGAGGTGTCGTGGATCTATAATTTTGAAGAAGTATAGAGCAGCACATGACTCGAAAATGGCAGGTTGAGTTGGGGTGACGTCGGTAGAGTTTAGCTGATTGGCTGACGGCATCAAGCGGAGTTGATTTCAAGGGATTTCCCCTAGGAGTTCCCGAAAGTAATCAAATCAAATCAAATTTTATTTAGAATCGGGTAGATACAAACGAGAAAACATTAGCTCGTAGAGCTATTTATGCCGACTTTTGCAAACAATTTATAAAAATGGTAACAAAACATGATAAAAACATTGAATTTCAATTAACTTAAATCACACTAGATTAAATTACATTAAATTGAAATAAATTAGAGCAAATTAAACTAAATTAAAGATTTAACATGTTAGTTAAAAGATATAAAGATATAAAACATCAAATATCACAGAGGGGTGTAAAATTACGTGGAGAGGATAATTTGCCAATAAAAATGCCTATAACGTCAATTTGCATGCGTGCATCTACAATTTACGTCCTTCCAGTTGTTCACAAGATTTTTATAAGTCCTAAAATTTTCAGTAATTCGAAAACCATTCGGCAGATTGTTCCAAATCTTGGCAGTTTCATATCTAAATGACTTCAAACCAATGGTTTTAACATATGGCTGTTCAAGTATGGCGTCAGATCTCAGATCGTAAATGGTTTTCTTAAGTTGAACACGGTCACGAAGGTAATGAGGACCTTGGTTATTTAAAAACTTCAAGGGCAAGTGCTCGCGTCCTCCTTAAATGGAGGGTCGTAACATTTGCCCTAACTAGTAAAATATCGTATCCACTTGTGTGGTCTTGGAACACGAAGCGTAAAGCTTTTTCTTGTAATCGTTCCATTTTCTTAGTGCTAGTATCACTACAAAAGTGCCACACCAGTGGACAAAAGTTAAAATTTGATAGGATGAAGCTAAAATAGATGTTCTTTCTTCCGTATAGAGATAAAAGTTTACCAATTTCTCTTACGAGCATTGATTTGCTGGGATGCCTTTTTACACAAATTTGCAATATGTTTGTCAAAATTTAATTTGTAGTACAGAGTCACACCAAGACGTTTCATAGAGTCGCTACAAGAGATGGTACTATTACTTATGATATTAAAGACAGGTGCAGCGTCTCTGGTTCGTGGTCCGAAAGCTATGGCCTGGAATTTCTCTGGATTTGCTTGCATTTCGTTATTGTCAAACCACTCTATCAGTGTGGCACTATCTTGTTGTAACTCTGACTTTACGGTACACACAGATTTGCCTGTACATAGCAAAGTATTGTCATTGGCATAATTGTATAAAACACCCTTTTAAGATTAAAAAGTATGGGCCCAAGTATGAAACCCTGAGGGACACCATTTTCTATGGATTCCCACGAGCTCATAATGTTTCCAAGTTCCACTTGTTGCTTCCTATCTCTAAGATAGTCGGCAAACAGATTCAAAGCACCTTCGGACACGCCGTACGCTTCCAGTTTGTCCAGCATAAGTTTGTGGGGGAGACTGTCGGAGGCCTTAGACAGATCCATTAAAATTGCTGCAGCGTAATCGCCAGAGTCTAGAGCCCTGCGACAGTCCTCCACCATCCTAAGCAAGACAGACTGGCACCCAAATCCTCTCCGAAAAGCGGATACAAAGAGGTGAAATACCTTTTCACAGAAGGTATTCAATTGTTCGGAGATAGCACGTTCATAAATCTTGGAAAAACATGGTAAAATGCTTACAGGTCTATAATTACAAATATTTTGAGGACTTGCTTTCTTATATAGGTACAACCTGGGCTAGTTTTAGCTGATTGGGAAATACATTATTTGTGAAAGCGAAATTTATCACATGGCAGTGTGACTAACGTCACTGGACCTACGAAATAGGGTTTGAGATAATTTAAGTGTGTACTCGAGAGATGACTTGGGGGCCCTGTGTGCTACCATGAGAGAATTTATATAACGTCTCTAATTGACAGTGGGAACTATTAACTTTTCCAGATGTCACCGCTGGTGAGTCATTAGCGTAGCAACTATTATCGCCCTCAGTTTCTATTACCCTGGAGAATGATCAGCCCAGCAGTACAGCACGAAGTGTTGGGGGGAGAGTCCGAGAGAGCGGGGAACCCTTCTCGGCATTAGGCGATTTTTTCTTAAATTAGCGTAGGGAATGATGCTCTGTCAGAGCAGTTGAGAAGTAAATGTTTGTAGTCCTAAATAAGACAGAAAACTGGGTAAGAAACACAAATTTGAAGTGAGAAAGGTCAAGATCAGAGATTTGTTAGAATGCAAGAATCAAATCAGGCATCACTAGAGAGCCATTCTCCATGGATATATTTATTTGGCATTTAACTTCAAGGTACCTCATCTGAAGAGAGTACATAATAATAATCAATGAACAATAAAGCACACACGAACAAAATAAACAACTGGTTATAGGTTACTGAATTTAAAACACAACGATGATTTTATTATCGATTTCTTCAGTAATAACATATAATAGGGTCATTGTTGTGTTTAAATTTAGTAATTTCTCTCATAAAATCCAGCCATTTTTTATTTCTTTTTGAGGTAGAACATTTTTTAACTAATGACTGAACTGAAGAAATGATGCAATGTTGTATAGGCTGGATATATAAAACGTGCAGTATAATATGCCTTCAATCTCAACGAAATTCCAAGACCAGCAAATGAGTGAAAACGGATACTATCGGAATGTGTGTGGTATCGGAATGTGTGTCAACATTACAATGTAAGTTAGGCTAAAAATAGATTACTCAGGAATCTCCAGTTTAATACTGGATTCAAGTGTACTAGCCATATTATAGATATCTCATAGTACATGTAGATCTAATAGACTGATTACGACGTACGAGCGAGCGCACACATGCATGTGCGCTTTTAATATAGGTATAATTAAAATATTTTTTGGAAGCTGACGTTTTAGAACAACAACAACGACCACCGAAAGCCAACAAAAGATTTACCTTCATTGGACCTCTGACGCTTCTGTGAGAAGAAGTTTTTCAAAGTTGCTTGGCGCTTCATGACATTGATTTATAAAATACATGTCAAGTGATATTCGTGGCTCGGTAAAACTTCGCAGCAGACGAAATAACAACCTCCATTCTCCGATCAAATGATTTGCTTCCTTCATGCATCGTGGCATATACAGCTCGCCTGACGCGAGATTCTGGGATTTCGGTAGCCTTCCGCAATACCACCGGCTAACAGCGACCAGCATGATCACGAGGGTTCCCGAATATTTCCAACAATTTACGGCAGATGTTTGGGAAGCGTGGCGTGGACTATTAGGGAAAACATGGCGGAGCTACCTGGGAACGTATAATGCCGACATATTTTGGCAAGTACCATTAAAGTTACTGATATTTTCGAGAGCTGGGCGCATCATTTTTTTTTTTTGCTTTAGTGCTGGGCGGCCGAAGTTAGTCCCAGGCGCTTAAAAGTCACAGTGAAGAATACAGCCAAGGGTTCCTGATGGGCATGACAGTGCACTCGAGTCATCAATAAATAATAAAAAATTAATTATAAATCAAATTTTCATCAGAATTCGATCAGCTCAGAACTTGCTGGTAACAATGCCCTAATGCACGTTCATGCCAAAAATCAAGGTTCAAATGTCAACGGTTCTCCTTATTTTGCCGACGAAA
The DNA here is from genome assembly GCA_036873755.1 of Hanleya hanleyi. Classification (NCBI taxonomy): domain Eukaryota; kingdom Metazoa; phylum Mollusca; class Polyplacophora; order Lepidopleurida; family Hanleyidae; genus Hanleya; species Hanleya hanleyi. Next base: position 71,043 of record JAVTVY010022186.1, read on the forward strand.
GGATTCGTATGGACTGACTCATTACCGGACAATTTGCGATCTGTAGCCTACTTCGTAGGAATATTGGCCAACACTGGAACAAAAGAACTACATTGTTTAATTAGTTTGTTCGAAATTTTATCGACCCCAGTTGCCTTTTTAACATTCAGGTCATTAACAAGCTTCCCGACAAATTGGGGATTCACATGCTTAAAGACCAAAGACTGTTTAATTGTGTTGTTTTTGATTGCAGTAATGCTAGGGTGTTCAGTAGCCTGGCGATTGTTTGGACGGTCACCAGAACAATGGGCTATTGCAGAGAAGTGTTGATTATAGCGTTCACAAACTTTATCAGGGTCGGACAATACAGTATTGTCAACCTCAAGGTGTATACGATCGAAAGACCGAAAATGGATAAGCACACTCCCAGAGTTTGTCTAACCGGGTATATAGATGACACAGGCGGTTACAGGTTGCTAGGAGCAGCAGACCACATTTTCAAAACCAGCAATTCCAAGTTAGTTAAAGGTTAGACAGCAACGATTTGGTGTAAGACTCACGAAATATAATTGACAAAGGATTTGCTGCAAGTTGAATTGTCAGGCTTTTGTCCAGGATATTACCTTTTCAATGGGAGGTCTTACACCAAAGCCTAGCCGGTTAGACGGACTGCATGAGTTATATTACGTATATTTCATTTATAGTTGATTAATAATGCATTTTGTTGCTCACTCTTGTATACATTTTCTTACTATATCCTTTTCCTATCAGACACAAATGCCCAGGCGCTCGCTATATTCCGTAGTAACAGCATGTCGTGGTGGTCATCCGGGAACTGTAACGACAGGACGAGAGGGTCGTGTACGTCATTTGACGGCATGAGGCGCAACACTGTTAATAGCATCGTAAACTTCAAAAGAGCCAGCGGATGTGCTGTGGTCGTAACCGGGGGAACTGAAGTGGTGAGCTTTCTTGGAATTGTATGCCTGGGATATATATAAAACGCTATTCTGTATACAGGGTTCATGTTGAAATAGCTGTTTGGGAATTTAATCTATTGTAATGTTTTCGGGTGTCACTATATCTGCAATGACGTTACATCGAATATCATTTTGATTCGCATGAAAATGGCATATTTTAGAAATATTAAATAATTCACGCTAAAATCCCCAAAACAGACGAAATCCGGATATCCAACGTCAACCGACGCTGTTTCACGACAGTATTTTTTTTCTGTATGAATGTGCAGAATAGACCTGAGACCTAATGGCATTTATCCGTATATCCCAAGATTCAATGTACATATAAATACTCCGGGAATAATTCTGAATGGATCAGGCTGCTCATTCACAACTCAATTTCAGGGATTTTACATAAAATCCAGGGATAATTTCCTGAAATTCAGGTATATCATCCATGAATTAAAGCTAAATTACCTGAATTTTAGGGGATTTTACGTAACTGAATAGAGTCGGGAACTTACTAATCAGGGTGGTAAATTCGCCTGAATTTCAGGGAAAATCCTCTCATTCAAGGATATTTTTTCCGAAATTCAGGAAATTATCCCTGGATTTAGGTAAAATCCCGGAAATTGGGTTGTGGATGTGCAGCCTGGTCTATTCAGGATTATTCCCTGAATATTTGTGAGAGTGGGGGATCATAAAATAATTGAAGACAACCTTCTTCATACAAGGCGACATCAATTTAATTGCCAACGCGAGATCATTGGACTGGCAGCCGGTCTTGTAAGCGTTCAATTTGGTTCGTCGGATTACAGAATATCACGCCTTGCGGAACCTGTACTCTGTATTTTTACAAATTAATGTCGTGTTATATAAGTGATTTTAGATTTTATGATAATGGACCTAATCCCTGATGACGTTTTATCCTTCTTGCAATCACGTGATGGCGTGTGCATCCATTCATCTACACGACAGGTGTCAATTATTATGAAATGTAGCATCGCTTTTATAACACCGCATGGTGCCGCAAGGCGTGAAGTCCTGTATGTGACCCGACGCACAAAATTAAGGCTCACGAGTCCGACTGTCAATCCCAGGGTCACGCAATTAAGGGATCGTTTCCATTAATCGTTTTTTCTTCAATCGCGATTTTTCTTCCATTTTCTCGATTGAAAAACGATCAATCGCGAATCATTCGCGAGGATATCGAGAAAAAAAATGAGAAAAAACGATTGAACCTTTTCTGAAAAAAAAACATTCTCTCGCGATATCGTTTTTGAATCGTTTACCCATGCGCGATCCGTTCTTGATCGCGAATCTTCAATCGCGAGAGAATCGTTTTTTTCAAGGCGCGAGAGAATCGTGAGGCGGAGTGATATTTGACACATAGGCCGTGTTGCCGTCGTACGCCGCTCTATCCGCGAACTGGGAACTACATGTAATGTTGATTGTGGATTTGTCGATGGAAAAACCTATATTACTATACTATATAAATGCGTAAGATAACCGAATAATATATATGATTCACGATCTATAGTCTCCTACAAGCCGAAGTAGGGCGTATGCTGGAAATATCTTTTCATATTCCTGTACCATACTTCCTGTGACGTTCGCGCTCAGATTTACTCTGGCGAAGCGTAAATGACAAAATTACATGTTTATTCAATAATCGTGTGAGTCGACAATGTATTAATGATACAGGATGATAGTCACAATATCTTGTTTTGTAAATACCGGGTACAGGTCATAAGTGGATTTGAGTTCGTTGATTGCATTATCTTTTTGATTGAATCGCATACAACGGTTGGATTCCCATATGTACAATACTTTTTATTTTAATTTTATATTTTGATAAATGAACTATGAATGATTCCAAAGGGAAGCTCAAGCCAAAAACCAACTGAATATTATATAATTTCATCTCTTACTGGATTAACCAGTTGTGAAAATTTTTACAAATAGCCCGCGCTATATATTAATAATTAAGTGCTTGCGAAGACTCAAAAGCCCCGTATTCCAATGTTATATTCAATACAGCGCCATCTATCTACACAAGGAAAATGGTGATCGTAGGACAAAAAACCACGCGTACAGCGAAAATCTGATGAATCAACTCAAAATTTCAGCCCGCACAGATGCCAAAAACGTTCACGAAAAATACTACACAAGAAATCTGGAATAATACCAGCTTTAAAACACCCCAAAATAATAGACAAATTGCAAGTGCAAATGACCCAATCTGACCATATCCGGGCCTGTGTCCCGTACAAAATATATGTAAATATGAAGTTATAATTATATGCATAACCATTATTCCTATGTATATATATAGATATTTTTTTTCAATTTCTTTCAATATCCCCATCGTATCTATATAACCGCCAACTGTACAGAAACACGCTATAGTTTTACACTAGGCAAAGAATGGAAAAGGAAGAAGAAAAAATGATCGAACTTTATATAGTCTGACTGAAGTGTTAGAAACTCGAACGTGTATGCGGGTCAGTCAGGCTGAACCAATGGCGTACTACTTTCGGCTATAATCCTCAATCGTTTTTTTTTCAATCGTTTATATTTTCTCGATTAAAAAGCGATTGAATCGCGAAATCGCTTTTTATTCGCGAGAATTTTCTCGATTGAAAAACGATTGCCAACAGAAAAAAAAACCATTCGAACAGCGTTCGCGAATGAATCGTTTATTTTGAAGAAAAAAAATCATTCCCTCGCGCCTTGGAAAATCGCGACTTCGAGAAAATTTGACGAAATAAACCATTCATTCGCGAACGATAATTGGAAACGGTGCCTAAATTGATGTCGTGTTACATGAGGAAGGCGGCAGGGTAATTCATTTGTGTTATGATCCCCACCTACCATTTAATTGTCATCGATGTCCATTGCATCATGGGATAGAAGTGGGGTAAAACGCCATCAGGTTTCAGGACTATTTACACCTGGGATAAAACGTCATCAGAGTTTAGGTCTATCTGGCTTCGCAAACGTAACTGATAGGGGAGTTTCTGCCAAAGTCAAGAAAAATATAATGTTCCCGGTAATCTGCTTTCCAACGTTCCAAAGAAAATCTACAGAGCAATGACGATGTTTTAGGAGTTTGTATCTATTTATTTTGGGGCTTCACTAAATCGCTGGATCCCGATTATTAAACTACTTTACGAACTCAAGGAACCGCGTTGACTATAATATTAGTTTAACCATCTGAACTGAGTTCATCCAACGGAATATATTGTAGGGTTTTGAATTCTGGAGGAATAGTTGTGACTCCATCGTTGTTGGGTCAAGTTTCGTAAATTGTCAAGTAAATAAATATTGGTTTCTGGAAAGCACATACGAACTACTTTGTATTCCCTTTAATGTTTCGAGCATATTCCACATCCTTAGTAAAGTCTTCCAATCTGATGTTATTTAGGGTCATTCTACAGCAGGGACGAAGAATCATGGGACCGGGTATAAAATCGACATCCGACGCTCGTCTTGTGTGAACAGCTATATCACGACGAACTTCAACTCAGCCGGCACACGTGGCGATGGGGCGAGCTTGTACAAAGACGGCAGCGGCAACATCTACGCCAAAGAAGGCAACCACTGGGATATCTTATATTTCTAATATATATCTAAAAGAAATCTACTGTGCGTTTAGAAGAACATCTTGAAGTGTAATTGTCTTCAATTAAAGAAGCTATTAAGCTATTCGAGTATATACATGTCACTGGTTTTGTTTTCAATCCCGTTAAATCGATTCATTGCGCCTTTCAATGGAATGCTCTTCCAACTCAAAGTTTGATCTACTTGAGGAAAGAAAGAAACAAAAACGTAAAAAGACTCATTCAATTCAGCCCAAATATCATCCCTTGCGAAGTCAGGAAGCTTCAGCTTCTAATTGGTTTCCAGTGTAGATATACTTCATGAAGTGTACTAGATGATCACAGATGAAAAACAAATAAACTTTCTGAAGTTGGTTTGTAGATTGGGTTGAATGTGACCATACAACCATACGAGTTGCCCTCAACTGAAAAGAAATCTTCAGACTTGAATTTTTTGTCCCTCCCATCTGCTGACTGCATGTACTTCTAACACCAAAACCGGGCAGCGAATTAACCTGTGTGTAGTATCTCGTCCATGCATGCCGACTTTAGCTGTCTAGTCCTGCTTTCCAATTTCCATACAAAGCTATGGCCATACGGACAGCACCTTTGCCATACGTCAGCCATCTTTGGCAAGAAAACGTCTTTTGGCCTTAATTCTTCTGACATATGACTGCTCGGGGAGCGGCCTAAAACTGACGAGATTTCCTGAAGTGTTGTTTGCCATGCTTCTACCGTTTTACGGGTCATCCAATAATCATATTGTTCTTGGGGTTCTTGATTTCCTAATTATCCCTGAATCAGGCAGCAATTTTGGGCCTAATTCACCGCAGCCTAGATAAGCATGTTTTGCAAACAGCAGTAGGCCTGAAGTTACGAGCTTATAATTAGTTATCGAAGAGCAGTTAAAAACCAACGGAATTTATTTTTGAAAAAAACAGAAACAAAACAAATGAACATGGTTCCAATCAAAATCATCACGACACACACATCTATAGCAGTGTGGAATCAAATACCGTTATATCGAGGATGTTGGATAGAGTATATTGGCCTGGTAAATGTACGTTTGTGAGATGATGTTTTGGTTCAGGGTTACATGAATTATTGAATTCCGACAGGGGTATGCTGGATAAGAAGATTGGCCTGGTAAATATACGTTTGTGAGATGATGTCTTGGTTATATGAATAATTGAATTCCGGCAGAGGCATGTTGGATAAAGAAGATTGACCTGGTAAATGTACGTTTGTGAGATGATGTCTTGGTTATGGGCTACATGAATAATTGAATTCTGACAAGGGTGTAGCCTATAATATCGGGCTCTGCTACGGAGAGCCAGTGTCTGGCTGATCCACTGTACGTGTTTGACGACAGATTTTGAGATCGAGAACGAGGCCCAACAAGGGCACAGGTGTTGGGAGGGTGGAAGTTGTTCCTAGGGTGAAGTGTCGAAATACGGGGTCTCTATGCATAACCCTATGCTCTTTATAAAGCATTGGGGTATATAGAGACCTCATATTTTGACATTTCACCCTAACCCCGACACCACCCTCCCCATCATTTGAGGCACGTGGTTTAGAGGATTTCTGGCAGGTCGAGCATATGGTCGAGCAACCTGTAACCATCTCGGTCATTTATACGCGGTAACACTGACCCTGGGATCGTGTGTATCCATTTTCAGCCTACTTTCGGCAACTGCAAGAGGGAATTTCCAGAAATCAATACCACGTGACTTCGTCAGCCAATCAGCAAAAGTCTACCGACGTAACCCCAACATAACTCGCCATTTTCGAGTCATGTGATGTACTACTTGTTCAACATTACAGATCCACCACACCTCTTGTATGATACGAAAGTTATTCATACCCATGTATTTTGTAAGCCCAGGAAATATCTGTTTCAGAAGTGGTATGAAAACCTGTAATTTATCGGATTTCTCGAGTCTGTTCTCCGCCGGATGAAGGCCGAACAGAATCCGGTAAAGTACCGGATATCGCTCCGCGATAATGGAGACACACGATTCGCAAGCCATCTTATGGATGGCGAAGTGTACGCAAATGATGGTCGAGGATACTTCGCATGGCCTCAAAGTCACGTCAGTCGATTAGTGGTTAGGCCCACTAATAATGGAATCAGGTGTTCCTGCGTTTGATATTGCACGCTGGGCTTCAGAAAGGTCCACATATATTTAGATGGGTAAATGGCCCCAGAACAGGTGCGATAGAAGTGCCAAAAATAAAATATTGTTCAGTTGGCATGAAGTACAACATTAGAAATACTCAGAAAGGTTTCAAGGGACTGAATCTCATCATTCTCCGATAACAGGGCCGTGAAGTAGTGCATTCGTGCAAAATCGCCACTTTTGATGCGAAAACACCTCATATTTCTTTCTATAAACAGTACTCGCTGTTCCAATGCGTAGTCGTGGACCAAATCTGGTTCTGGTTATCGTTTATCTTCATATATTTGCAGAAAACAATTGTTTTCACCTCAGAATCCACTATTTTGCACAAATGCACTACTTCACGGCCCTGTTACTCGAGAATCGTGAGACTCAGTGCCTTGAAATGTTTCTAACGATATAATATTGTACTTCATGCCAATTGAACACTTTCTTGTAGTGAAAGTATTTTATTTTGGTATTGCACCTTCTGTATTGCACCTGACCTGGGGCCAATTTACCGATCTAAAGATACAAGGTCCTTTTCAGCAACTGATATGTTGATATGAGTATCCAAGAGAGTAATAAGATTCATATGATTTGTCGCGATCGGTTACGGTTAGCTGACATTATAGACCATGTGTCCTACCCCTATCACGGCGATGTTGAAATGGAAACTCCCCTCCTGCCACTGAAAGATAACTGAAACTGTGCAACTTGCTGTGGACGTATCAATGCCAAGTTTAGTTTTCTATATTCAGAAACGCTGAAAAAGAAGAATAAGGAAAACGTATTATTTAAATACACCGAGGTGCGTTTCACCGAGGTACAGATTGTCATGTTTGTTGTCGAGCGAACCCCTTTCGTCTTATAAATAGTGAACCAATGAGAAAGTTCGTTTAAAGAGTGAAGACAGTCTGTCACTATATAAATATCACCTTATAAATTGAAAGTCGTACAGTCCAGCCTGGGATGTCCAGTCTGGCATAATGGGAGACAACCCTGTTCAGTTGTTGCCTGTCACCCAACCTGTAACCATCTCGGTCATCTATACGCGGTAAGACTGACCCTGGGATCGTGTGTATCCATTTCAGCCTACTTTCGGCAACTGCAAGAGGGAATTTCCATAAATCAATACCACGTGACTTCGTCAGCCAATCAGCTAAAGTCTACCGACGCAACCCCAACGTAAGTCGCCTTTTTCGAGTTATACATACCTATATATTTTGTAAGCCCAGGCAATATCTGTTTCAGAAATGGTATGAAAACCTGTAATTTATCAGATTTCTCGAGTCTGTTCTCCGCCGGATGAAGACCGAACAGAATCCGGCAAAGTACCGGATATCGCTCCGCGATAATGGAGACACACGATTCCCAAGCCATCTTATGGATGGCGAAGTGTGCGCAAATGGCCTATCACCGTGTGGTCTTGCAGGTTAGAAAACACCAAATAATCGCCTTACTTAATCTGTATTAAATTGGCAGAGCAGATCCCGATAAATGTATATTCCGTGATATTCGCCGCCACAAATGTTCACCACATCAGCCTAGCCTGGCCTCAAATGTATAAAAAATTCAGCATAAATTCCTCATTTGATGTGAAGTTTCTTTTTTGGATGATGTCCCGAAACTAATGTGTCTGAATCAGTCTGGAATTAATGCCGTCACGGGCCTGATTCATTGCGAAGTAGACCCTCTAATAATGTTAGGCCCTTCTTCCATGGTGAAATGAAGACCATAGATGAAAAAAACTCAATTAAATGTCGGTTCGAACGTACGCGCTCTAACAGAAGGCGTAAGCACATAGCTTTCGTTCAGCGCACACAGTAAGATTTCTTCCACGCGTGTCCAAAATTATCGAACACGTTGGATATTTGGCTTTAGGACACGAATGTATGGTAGGCCGTTAATGTCAAAACCTCGCTGATTTTAACCGCGGTGTAAATTCGATTAACACCGCGGTATAAGTTCGATTAACACCATCTAAATGACCGAGGTTTCGGCACTGACGACCTACGATACGAATGACCAAAAATAAACACTCATCCCGTGCGGATGAACATTCACCCCGTTCGTTCATCACCTAGGTCGCTTTGCGACCTCGTTGTACAACTCTCATGGGCTCGCGCGATCAATAATCGGCTAGAATGCCTCCCTCTCAGGCAATAACTAATATTATGTAGCCTGTGTTTTAATGGAAAATGTTGGGGGTCGGGGCTGCTAACTCATATTCATGAAGATCGATCTACTTTCAACAACGACTGTGCGATTGGATAGCACAAAAGGAATCCCAAAAATCAGTTCGTGAGTTACACGTAAATCCAGTTATTGGACTTGCTGACATACGGGCGTAAATGAATTCGACCTCAGAGCTATATGCTGCTGCTATGGTGCTTCTACCATGCGCTCTTTCACAAAATTCTGGTTTCTTTTCGCTTTGCTTCAAGAGTAAAAAGTCTATTTTTGCTCAATAAATCAGTTCACATAATTAGTTAAGCAAAATCCTCTTGAGGCGAGCACAGATATATATATCCCCATGGTCAAATGGTGGTACACCCGTGGGGTCCTGGGCGTTGAAAGGAAGAGGACCCTAACCGTGTGGTTTCCGGATGTGGAAAGGAATAGGAACCAAACGTCGTGATATGACTGAAATAATGTTGAAAGCGACTTTAAATCTTATTCACTCACTCACTGTCATCTATCTTATTTGCATAATGATAATAATAATAATCCAAATATCTGCCACGCTGATAAAACAACATTGACTAGCTCTTCGAATGACAAAGTTATTTTAGAACATGGAACAATAGATAGATTAATGCGCCTGGATTTTTGAAGCATTGGTTAACCATACCTGGCCTTGGGGGAAGGGGGGAGGGGGGGAGGCAAAATGCCACCCCCGCCCGACCCCCCCCCCCCCCCATCAAACTGTCTGCGCTATCTCCGGAACGACCAAAAAGGATAGGGGGAAACTTCCTGACTTCATAGTTTATCGTATTGGGGTCATTTTGAGCCTATTGGCATAACCCCCTGAGCAGAGGATCATGGGTAAATGCAAGATGGCAGCCATGTGGGGTACCATGAAAGTGATGCTTTTGTCATATTTCTTCAAAATGTCTGCTTTTCCGGGATGAAAAGTGGGCAAAAACTATTTTATTTCAAGTGACATTAATATTTACTAATTTATCATACAGTTTTTGTGGAAAAATTGCATAAATAAAAAATTCGGAAAATCTGACCAAAAAATCTACCAAAAAATACCGTTTTTAAAAATAACGTCATCAAAGCGGCCATCTTGGATTTTTTTTTTTTACTTTTTCTGGTAGGGCTTGACCCAAGGGTATAGTGCGGTAAGTTTCAGCCCCTAGATCAAGGGGTAAGAAAAATAATAATGGGAGGTCATTTCGCCTCCCCTCCCCAGGCCAGGAGAGGTCCCAAAGAGCCCAGGGCAGATAGGGTTAAGAAGGAATCAGAAGTTATTGAGCAAAAAATGACATTTTTACCTCCATGTTAGAGAGCTAAATCTGTTACTATGGAACTATTCCTACGAAGTAGGCTACAGATAGCAAATTGTCCGGTAATGAGTGAGTCAGTCCATCCGAATCCTTTCGTCGGCAAAATAGGGAGAACCGTTGACATTAGAACCTTGATTTTTGGCATGAACGTGCATTAGGGCATTGTTACCAGCAAGTTCTGATCTGAAATAATTCTGATTAAAATTAGATTTATAATTAACACTTCAGTATATTGTTATAGATATATGTAAACTGTAGCCTTTAACGTGTATCCTATTTCACATCCAAACATTTCACCATTGACCACATCAGGCTTCAAATTCAGGTCAAATTACCCACGGCTAAAAATACCCTGTCATGCCACATGGCCCTATTACTGAGGTTAATCTTAACACGCATCTGGGACAATTCCACAATTGCCGGACAGCATAGGCCTACTGCATATACCCTCAAACAATCAGCGCTGTTTCCATAACTTAAATTGTTAAACCATATCATTGAAATAATATAGTAGAAAACATTGATGTGAGTTATGATATGTACACTATGACCAAAGACATGTTCATAATGTGCTAATCGGATAGTTAGGACAATCATTACTTTGCATCAGAGAGTGTGTGACTTGGATTCAAGGGTTTAACTTTGGAAGGAAATACAATTTTGACAGCAGAAATATGACCCCGCCATTTGCTGATTAGAGCGATAAAACAGGGTAGGCTAAATGGACCCTTTTCAATGCAGTATTTCTTGGCATGGATGTGAAAATATGAGGACATACTTTGGGGTTTTTTTTGTACCTCTTGAATATTGACCATATATCACACTTGGATATAATTTGAACAAAAAATTACAAAATATGTCTTAATTTCTCTTGTCATTTCAAATCTTGATCCATTTTGATTCCTTGATTAGAGGATACAGAATCACTGCCACGGAGTGTGCTGGTGTGTCACAGCAATGCAATTCCGATTCACACAACGAAGCTGAGGTGGTTTAAGGTTTATCAATGAAGAAAATCACCGATCAACCGCCATAGAATATAACGTGAAACAAGAAAACCGGAATAGTACATTCATCAGATTGCCGATACCCAAAATGTGTTGTCTCATATATCTAGATAACAACGTGATGTAGAGACGCTATTTATTCGTCTTTGTACCGGTTATGCTCAGGAGAATGACATAGAATCATTATTATCTTGTGCAGAGAAGGTGTTGGTCTGGAGTTGAATTACCGTAAACTACATAAATGCTACCTTTCACTATAGTACTATATATAAAAATTTGTTGTATTGTTGGGAAAATAATGTGATTCAAAAAGTTGTTTTGATCCTGGACAAGGGCACTGAAAACCATTAAAGAGATGTAAATGTATTTTCACACGTAAAGCTTGAAATCTACTGAACCTATATTAAGTCCTTCAGATTAGTCTGTGTGAGCGACAATGATAACAGTTTACTGAGGGCGAAACAAATCCATGACGGCATGTTTAAAGGGTCTTCTTTTGGTAGAATTTAACTAGATATTGAGGTAACTTTGATCATGATGTGGAAATATGATAACTTGAGTTTTTTTTGTACCTCTTGAATATTGACTATATATCACACTTGGATATAATTTAAACAAAAAATTACATGTGTAAACAAAATAGGTCTAAATTTTTCTTGTCATTTCAAATCTTGATCCATTTTGATTCCTTGATTAGGGAATACAGAATCACTGCCACGGAGTGTGTTGGTGTGTCACAGCAATGCAATTCCGATTCACACAACGAAGCTGAGGTGGTTTAACGTTTATCAATGAAGAAAATCACCGATCAACCCACATAGAATATAATGTGAAACAAGAAAACCGGAATAGTACATTCATCAGATTGCCGATACCCAAAATGTGTTGTCTCATATATCTAGATAACAACGTGATGTAGAGACGCTATTTATTCGTCTCTGTACCAATTATGCTCAGGAGAATGACATAGAATCATTATTATATTGTGCAGAGAAGGTGTTGGTCTTGAGTTGAACTACCGTAAACTACATAAATGCTACCTTTCTGCTATAGTACTATATATAAAAATATGTTGTATTGTTGGGAAAATAATGTGATTCAAAAAGTTGTTTTGATCCTGGACAAGGGCACTGAAAACCAATAAAGAGATGTAAATGTATTTTCACACGTAAAGCTTGAAATCTACTGAACCTTTATTATTCAATCTGTTTCCTTTAGTTAAAATGAAGGCGCATTAGAAGACTGTTACCAACAAGTTCTGAGCTGACCTACTTTTGATGAAAATTCCTGGTGATTTTTGATGAAAATCACTGGCGATTCTGACTTGGGCGGTGCCCATCCTTATATAGGCAGAATTTCAACTGGGGGTGGGGATTTCCAAGAGTTCAGTTCGCGTTCGAGTCCTAATGCCTACTCTACTTCGTAGGTCCTGTGACGTTAGTCACACTGCTCATGTAAACAATTGAATGTCTTATATTACAGTCGGATGAACGAAAAGTTGTGTTCTATTTCATAAAGAAAAGTCGGTATAAAGCAGAAATTTTAATTCATACGAAGGTCTATTGTTATTGCATCTTCCACGTTTGCTATTGCCTAGCGAAGGGGTGGTTTGTGGTGGTGTTTCTCCGAATTCCTCCCCACCACTTCCCTCAAAATGAAATAATGATAATAGCAACCCAATTGTAAATATAATTTCAGCGTCCCTGGCTGAGAAATTTCTCAAATGAAATTTTCAAATGAAAGTTTAACCCTCAAATTCCAATATCAATTCAAATTTTAATTTGAAATTTAAAATTCGAATTCAAATTTCATGTTAGATATTTCAAGTTGATTTGAAAACTTTATTTTGGATGATGTCCCGAATCTAATTCTGGAAATGATCCCAACATGAGGTAGGATTTCATTTCCTCTGATGTATTGTGCAGTATGTCTGGCATGGCCGAGTTGGAACCTGTCCAGGCTTTTCTTCTTATCCCTCAAGCTTTTTGAACTTTCATCAAAGTGAAGCAGTAATTTGAAGAAAAATGAAGGAAACCTCACATTTCTGGTACCCCACATGGTTGTCATTTTGAATTTACCCATGATCCTCTGCTCGAGGGTTTATGCAGATAGGCTCAAAATGACCCCAATATGATAAACTATAAGGTCACGCTGTGTCAGTCCGGAGATGGATTAGAAAGTTTGGTAGTCCCCCCTCACAGGCCTGGAAGGGTTAACCTCATGCACCAGAATGTTCTATACGTGACAAGATTGTACACGAGCAACATTTCCGACAATACTTTGGTGTAAGAGGTCCTATTGTTCATCTCGCACGTTCAGAGTATATTTCTTTTTGAGCAATTCAACTAACAGACGAGTAGTATATAGCCGTGATTTAAAGCATACTTTCACCCGGATGTAGTGACGTCATGAGGCGGGTTTGAGGCGGGACTAGTGGCGCCATCTGTACACATTGGTGGCAAAAACCCGCACTAGGGGGAGACAACTCTGGCTGTGTCGTTCATCATCCTCTGGAGACCAAGATGGCGGCCTGTGGGAGGTGGTGGTCAAAATGGCGGCTGTGTGGTGGTGGTGGTGGTGGTTAAAATGGCGGTTGTGTGGGGTGGGGTGGTTAAAATGGCGGCTGTGGGGTGGGGTGGTTAAAATGGCGGCTGTGGGGTGGGGTGGTTAAAATGGCGGCTGTGGGGTGGGGTGGTCAAAATGGCGGTTGTGTGGGCTGGGGTGGTTAAAATGGCGGCTGTGTGGTGGTGGTGGTGGTGGTCAAAATGGCGGCGTGTGTGGTGGTGGTGGTGGTGGTCAAAATGGCGGCATCGAGTGAGAGATCAAGGCATGTCTAGACTTGTTCTGGGTTGTACAGTTCTGCCATGCGGAGGATGGGCACTAGTATTTCGCTGACGTCCTAGTAATAAACATAATCTATAGGTGTTGTACCATGTTAATAGGATCAGTCTAGCATCTGTACCACCCTAGGGTCGAGTGTTTATTGTCCCGTGTATCTCCGCGGAAAATCAACAAACAAAATGGCGGCTCCAGGATGGTTTGGGGACGCCCTTTCCACATTACGGCATCATAGCGCCATCTGCACGCACTGACGCAAGGGAGACAACTCGTGTGGCCTAAGGGTATGGAAATAGCCGTGTTGGAGCTAGGGGAGCCACAAATGGTCCAATGGGATCGAGTGAGGTATCAAAGTGAAGCATTCGTGAAGGGGCATCTAATGGGCTGGGTGTGGGGTTGAATTAGCGGCATTCTGCGCATGCGCGGTGGCCCAAGGGTATGGAAATAGCCATGTTGGAGCTAGGGGAGCCACAAATGGTCCAATGGGATCGAGTGAGGTATCAAAGTGAAGCCTAGGTGAGGGGGCATCTAATGGGCTGGGTGTGGGGTTGACATATCGGCATTCTGCGCATGCGCGGTGGCCCAAGGGTATGAAAATAGCCGTTTTGAGAGCTAGCGAAGCCACAAATGGTGCAATGGGATCGAGTGAGGTATCAAAGTGAAGACTAGGTGAGGGGGCATCTGACTGGACTAGTGGGTTGACATATCGGCATTCTGCGCATGCGCGGTGGCCCAAGGGTATGGACATAGCCGTTTTGAGAGCTAGGGGAGCCGCTAATGGTCCAGTGGGGTCATATGAGGTATCCATGTGAAGCTTATGTGAAGGGGCATCTCACTGAACTAGTAGGTTGAGATAGCGTCATTCTGCGCATGCGCGGTGGCCCAAGGAAATGGAAATAGACGTTTCGGGATCTAGGGGAGCCACTATTGGTCCGATGGGGTCATATGAGGTATCAATGTGAAGCATTCGTGAAGGGGCATCTCACTGGACTAGTGGGTTGACATAGCGTCATTTTGCGCAGGCGCGGTGGCCCAAGGGTATGAACATAGACGTGTTGAGAGCTAGGGGAGTCCCTAATGGGCCGATGGAGTTGAGTGAGGTATCAAAGTGAAGCATTCGTGAAGGGGCATCTAATGGGTTGGGTGTGCGGTAGGAATATCATTCTGCGCATGCGCAGACGCAATGCGGAGCTCTCGTCCAATCAGAAGCGAGTATTTCAAATCCGTCACAGAGCTCTCAGCCAATCAGAAGCGAGTATTTTGACCCGGTGCATTATGGGACATATCCAAGATGGCGGCACGTATGTTCAAGATGGCGGCACATCCGGTGTCGAATGCGCAGGTCACGTGGGGGTTGTGACGTCACTTCCGGTTTTTTTTAGAATGCTCAAACACACGACCTCCAACTTTCCCGGCGGGCCCCGGCC
Source organism: Hanleya hanleyi (assembly GCA_036873755.1). Taxonomy (NCBI): domain Eukaryota; kingdom Metazoa; phylum Mollusca; class Polyplacophora; order Lepidopleurida; family Hanleyidae; genus Hanleya; species Hanleya hanleyi. The sequence goes on from JAVTVY010022186.1 coordinate 86,529, forward strand.
CCCCAGCGTGCGCGCGCGCGCGGGTTCTCCGGCCGCAGCGCACGCGCGCG